>SNQJ01S0021387.1:81108-116111 GCA_010110895.2 Picea sitchensis | reverse complement strand
TTTAAGTGTGATAATGAGTTATTGATGAATTGGTGTAATTTTGTTCGTTAAGATTATTAAATGATGCATTACTTGATCTGTTGTCCTACATGTCTTGGTGTGATCATATAGGAACTATGCACTAGAGGCAATGGTTGTTTATCATTAGTACATGCATGAGATATATGTCCGCTAGCTACACACACATACCCTACACATGTACACTAGTACAATTAATTAATGTATTAATTATTCAAGTAGATTATTAACTATTTAATTGAATGTTTATTGATTATGTAAATTATATTGCATACAAAATATCTAGAGGCCTTAAATACCCTCTTTGACTTTGATTGATGGTTAGTATGATGAATTAAATGAGCATGGTGGATTGTCATGTACATTTTGGGGAAAATTGTCAAATTTCATTTATTAGCTAGCATGAGAAGAAAGACTTTGCATTTTATTTATTGTTGTTTAATGCAAGTCATTTATACTTTAGTTTTATTTTAATCTTTTCCCAAAAATATAGATAAGGAAGGTTGATGGATAATAATGAGGGTGGTTGAGGAGACTTGGGGAAGGGTGTATGGAAACTTGATAAATAGGGAGGAGAAGTGGTGAGGAAGGGGAGGATTGAGAGGTTTTGAGCATGATGAGAGGTTGTAAAATCTTTGGAAGATATATTTCTTATGATGGTTTTATTTGAGCATTTGTGCTTTGTTGTTCTTGGAGTCACGGGCACGAAGGGCCAATAAACCAAAAGGTTTCTTGGAGCTAGGAAGCCGGCTAGGCTCCTAGTTGATTGGAATGATTCTGTTGTTTCACTCTGGGTAAGCATGAAAAGAATGGTTGGAAGCATATTCCTACTACTAGCAAAGATACATTACAATTGATGAGCTTCAACAGACCATGGAGGAGGTATTTTCATTTGTATTTTGTTGTACTTTTGTTTTAAGTTTTAGATCTTAGACTTAACATATTAATTATTTCATCATGTTATTTATAGTTATCATTGAGAAAATGGAAAAGAGTTGTGGAAATGAAAATCAATGAAATTATGTTAAATCAAAGTTGTTAATGCACATGTATTTAATGAGTGATTAATTGTCTAAACATCCTAGATGGGTTTGAATTTGATTGATGGTTAGTATGATGAATTAAATGAGCATGGTGGATTGTCATGTACATTTTGGGGGAAATTGTCAAATTTTATTTATTAGCTAGCATGAGAAGAAAGACTTTGCATTTTATTTATTGTTGTTTAATGCAAGTCATTTATATTTTAGTTTTATTTTAATCTTTTCCCAAAAATATAGATAAGGGAGGTTGATGGATAATAATGAGGGTGGTTGAGGAGACTTGGGGAAGGGTGTATGGAAACTTGATAAATAGGGAGGAGAAGTGGTGAGGAAGGGGAGGATTGGGAGGTTTTGATCATGATGAGAGGTTGTGAAATCTTTGGAAGATATATTTCTTATGATGGTTTTATTTGAGCATTTGTGCTTTGTTTTTCTTGGAGTCACGGGCACAGAGGGCCAAGAGACCGAAAGGTTTCTTGGAGCTAGGAAGCTGGCTAGGCTCCTAGTTGGCTAGGAGGATTCCGTTGTTTCACTCTGGGTAAGCAGGAAAATAATGGTTGGAATCATCTCCATACTACTAGCAAAGATACATTGCAATTGATGATCTTCAACAAACCATGGAGGAGGTATTTTCATTGGTATTTTGTTGTACTTTTGTTTTAAGTTTTAAATCTTAGACTTAACATATTACTTATTTCATCATGTTATTTATAGTTATCATTGAGCAAATGGAAAAGAGTTGTGGAAATGAAAATCAATGAAATTATGTTAAATCAAAGTTGTTAATGCACATGTATTTAATGAGTGATTAATTGTCTAAACATCCTAAATGAGTTTGAATTTGATTGATGGTTAGTATGATGAATTAAATGAGCATGGTGGATTATCATGTACATTTTGGGGAAATTTGTCAAATTTCATTTATTAGCTAGCATGAGAAGAAAGACTTTGCATTTTATTTATTGTTGTTTAATGCAAGTCATTTATATTTTGGTTTTATTTTAATATTTTCCCAAAAGTATAGATAAGGGAGGTTGATGGATAATAATGAGGGTGGTTGAGGAGACTTGGGGAAGGGTGTATGGAAACTTGATAAATAGGGAGGAAAAGTGGCGAGGAAGGGGAGGATTGGGAGGTTTTGAGCATGATGAGAGGTTGTGAAATCTTTGGAATATATATTTCTTATGATGGTTTTATTTGAGCATTTGTGCTTTGTTGTTCTTGGAGTCACAGGCACGGAGGGCCAAGAAACCGAAAGGTTTCTTGGAGCTAGGAAGTCGGCTAGGCTCCTAGTTGGCTGGGAGGATTCCGTTGTTTCACTCTGGGTAAGCGGGAAAATAATGGTTGGAAGCATCTCCATAATACTAGAAAAGATACATTGCAATTGATGAGCTTCAACCGACCATGGAGGAGGTATTTTCATTGGTATTTTGTTGTACTTTTGTTTTAAGTTTTAAATCTTAGACTTAACATATTACTTATTTCATCATGTTATTTATAGTTATCATTGAGCAAATGGAAAAGAGTTGTGGAAATGAAAATCAATGAAATTATGTTAAATCCAAGTTGTTAATGCATATGTATTTAATGAGTGATTAATTGTCTAAACATCCTAGATGGGTGTTACACTCTATGATTTTTCTTTTCAACAATTCAAAACTTTATTGTTCTCTACAAGTCCACATAGAACTTTTTACTTTAATGCAATCTATAAGTGGTATGTTTATTCCACTTAAACCATAGATGGAATTTCTATAAAATTTTACTAACCCATAGAAAATTCTTATTAAACTTTTAGGATTGGGCCACTCCAATGTGGCATTCACTTTGTAAACATCCATCTCTATCCCATTTTGGGAAATTACAAACCCAAATAAATTAGCTTGTATTTCATAAAATAATACTTCAAGTTAATGTATAGTTTATCTCTCCTAAGAACATCCAAAATAGACTATACATTTTTCAAATGCTCCTCTTTGGACTTCTTGAAAACCAAAATGTCATTAAAATGGACAGTAACAAATTTGGGGCTATACCTGTGGGCAGCTATGTTTGGAAAATTGGCTCTTATACAAAATCCATTTGGTAGGTAATACCTCTTAATGGTGGTAACCCATTTAGTATGTTTTTTGGAGTGATGTCCATATATTTTTCCAACAACTTCTCCACTTCCTTGAGAATTCTTTCCTTCATGCATTTCCTTTCCACTTCTCTTGGGAGGATAGCCTAATGTTCTTTAGTTTCCTTCATAATTTTCATAAAATATTTGACCAACACAAGAAACATATTATTTTTCTCTTCCACTTTGATTGGAATCAAAACATTTTTCTTTCCATCCTTGGAGAAGGAATATTTGTTTTTCTTCCCATCATGCATGGTTGTACTTCTATCAGATTTCCATGGTCGCCCAAGTATCACATGGCATGCATCCATGGGAATGACGTTGCACCATACTTCTTCATGATAGTTTCCAATATCAAAAGAACATAAACATGTATGGTCTACTATTACTTGGTGACCCATTTGGAACCATGACAACTTATAAGGCTAAGGATGTTTTCGACAAGCTAAATAAATTGTTTGAACCATTTCTTTTGAAACTATGTTCTCTATATTACCACTATCAACGATGAGTATGTAACACTTACCTTTAGATTTTCACATTGTTTTGAAGATTTTCTTTCATAGCCATGATCCTTCACCCTTGTTGTTTTTCTCCTTATCTTAGCCAACCTCAGACCTCCTCCTCATTAAGAATTTTCCTTCTTCTACTACAAAAACATATTCTTCACCAAGTTGTTCTTTTCCTTGAACCAAGTTATTTCATGTTTCGTTTCTACCATATGAAATAAGGCCTTCACGGGCTCAATGAATTTCTTCACCACATCTATAGAATGTGTAATTCTATGGACCTCTACCTCTCAAGTTAGCTCCTCTACTTCTTCCTTGGTAGGTTCCCCTTACTGAAATTTTACCCACTCCTTCCTTTGTATCTTCTAAGTTTTATGTAGTGGTTTCTTCTTGACCTCTATTGGATTCCATACCTTCCCTCCTTGAGGTAATATTTATAGAATAGTTCCTATTCAATTTTTCGTTAGCTTTCAGTGATAATTAGTAAGCCTCATCTAGGGAATATTTTATGACTAAAGTCAACTCATCTTGAATTTGAAAATGCAACCCATTCATGTACCTTGTTACAATTTGTTCTTCATCCTCGTGCAAATATTCTTGGATTTTTATATTAAAAAATTGCATTGTATATCATTGAACTAATAAAAAAATTCACTTCAAATTGTGAAACTGTTTGAATAGTTCCCGCTAGTAATAAAATGGGAAAAAAATCCCCTTTAAATATTTCAACATCTTTGGCCATATCTTGACCTTGTCCTTTCCCTGCCTTGTTCTTTCCTTTTAGAGATTATCTCACCACATTGTTGCATGTGATTTTAGATTAACCAGAGCTAGTTTAACTCAAGTTCTTGGGTCATCCTCTTCGATGCCTTACATCTCAAAATGTCTTTCCATCTCTTGGATCTAATCCACAAAAATATCTAGATAAAGTGTGTCCTTGAACTTTGAGATACATGTATTCATTTCTATCCCTTGTTGAGACATAACTTATATAAGTCTCTCCATGGGTTATGTGACACCATCTTGACTGCTCATACTTATGTTCTCAAATTCTAAACCCTCTTTTGGTAGTCTTGCCTCTAAATATTCCAATCTTTGAAGGATTTCTATGCCAATATCCCTTTGGTTTCCTACATTTCTCTTGCCTCATCTTGCCCAATTCATGCATAATCCTCTCTAATCCATCTTACTCACATGATTTGATACCAAATTGGCATAGTGTCCCTACTAAAAGGGGTTAAAAACATTTAGAAATAAGATACAATAATGTAGAGGGTATATAGTATTCTACATCAAACCTAAATAATAGTTAAAAAAAATAGAGATTTACATGCACTCAGCCTCATTACACTAAACATTTATCTTTAAAATTTATTAAAATACATGAAAAAACCCATTATTAAAATAACAAAATGAAAAAGCAACCATTTCCCTACCATACAATGGAGATACATCCATCTCCCAAAATCTTGTGCCATTGTATACCCCAAAACCCCTATGCTCTTATCTAGAACAAATAAACAATCTTAACTTAAAAAAACATAATTGTAATTCAAATTAAAGTCCCCTTTAATTTCTCATGATCTAACTACCCAAACATAAATTCCTTCAACATAATTTCAAGCAAACTTAAGAGAATTTTTTTTCATGAAAAATTAATTCTAAAAAATATTTATTCAAATAACTTTACATCAAAATTAAACCTAGGAAACACAATCACCCCCCAATTTATCAACTAATAAATCTCCTCATAGATAACCAAAGCCTTATAAAAACTCAAATAAACCAAAAGTAAAAGTAATTATCCCGACCATGATCTCCGCTTTCCTATAGTGACACCATACAACTTGTTTCTACAATCACTAAAATATAATTTTTAAATTCCTTTCTTTGAATTCTACCAAATGTCAACATGGAGTGACAAGGTACCATAATATTATGGTTTTAGAAAGTGATCCATCCTCTTTAAATCCTAAGATGCAACCAGAACTAAAATAACGATCCAATCATTAACATTCTTGGATGGGTGACTTCCAAATAGACACAATCATATCTATGGTTGTGAAGTACAGGTTGGAACAATTCGATGTATGCACAATCATGCACTTTACACTTTAATTTTTATTTATTTATGAAGAAGTATGTTTCCATGTGTGAACATGAAGTGAGATGGTGGACCTATGAAACTTGGGAGGAATCAAGTGCTTTGTTTATGTAATTTTACACATGAAGTGAGATGGTGGACCTGTGAAACTTAGGGAGGAATCGAGTCCTTTGTTTATGTAATTTTATAAAACTAATACTTTGCATGTGCTCCAAATCATGTCCATGTTGAAAATGGCATGGTTTTGGACCCTAAGCATATATAGAAAGGCATATCATGATTGTTCATGTTGGTGGNTAGGAAACACAATCACCCCCCAATTTATCAACTAATAAATCTCCTCATAGATAACCAAAGCCTTATAAAAACTCAAATAAACCAAAAGTAAAAGTAATTATCCCGACCATGATCTCCGCTTTCCTATAGTGACACCATACAACTTGTTTCTACAATCACTAAAATATAATTTTTAAATTCCTTTCTTTGAATTCTACCAAATGTCAACATGGAGTGACAAGGTACCATAATATTATGGTTTTAGAAAGTGATCCATCCTCTTTAAATCCTAAGATGCAACCAGAACTAAAATAACGATCCAATCATTAACATTCTTGGATGGGTGACTTCCAAATAGACACAATCATATCTATGGTTGTGAAGTACAGGTTGGAACAATTCGATGTATGCACAATCATGCACTTTACACTTTAATTTTTATTTATTTATGAAGAAGTATGTTTCCATGTGTGAACATGAAGTGAGATGGTGGACCTATGAAACTTGGGAGGAATCAAGTGCTTTGTTTATGTAATTTTACACATGAAGTGAGATGGTGGACCTGTGAAACTTAGGGAGGAATCGAGTCCTTTGTTTATGTAATTTTATAAAACTAATACTTTGCATGTGCTCCAAATCATGTCCATGTTGAAAATGGCATGGTTTTGGACCCTAAGCATATATAGAAAGGCATATCATGATTGTTCATGTTGGTGGCACTAGTTGAACCTTTGAGAGTTGAGTAGCATATTTTTTTAGTTTTGCATAAGTTATTTAAATTGATAAGTTTTTATTTATTTTTTAAAATTTATTAATAAAAATATTAAAAAAAATGGAATTTGTAAAATTAAATATTTTTAGGTTTTATAGAAAATTAAGTTATTTTTTCAAGAATAAAAATATATTTTTATTTGAGATAAACAAAAATATAATACTTAGGTATTTTATATACAGTTCAAAAAAGATCATCTAGAGATAAATGTAGGTTTTAAACATTTATAGTATAACAATGCATATACTCATCTAGATGGGGTGACAAGTGGCCTGCACAACCATGGTGTATGGGAAAGTGGCATTGATGAGGTGTGTCATGTCTTGGTGAGGGGAGTCATGCATGTCAACTCGCTTGATGCCATGCACCACACCCATTTCTTTTCTCTCATACCTCATACTCCATAGACGAATGTTCGCTTCGCTGACCAAGATTTGTAGTACGAGCTTCATGCCTCACCCTTAATAAACATCTATGAGTTCATCAATGATATTTGAAGTGGAGTGCGGCTTTGTCAGGATGAGCATTATGGCCATGCATGGGAGTCAACTTCATAGGAGATGTTTGAGTTTCAGGTTCACATGGAGTTCAAAGACTGTTAAGGTGGTTCATTTCATAGTGTATTTGCATGCTCTGCGACAGGAGAAGTCGGTTCCTTCATGTGGTTATTTTGGTGGTCTGCTGGTGGGTGCTCTCATGTCCATGGAGTCCCATAAGTGCAAGGAAGGGAAGGAATTGGAGCATAAGATGAAGGCTTTCCTCATGGTTGAGGAAGCGGTGAAGCATTATCAATATGAAGTTGAGTAGTCAATGAGGGATTCCATAGCCAGTCTGGAGGAGGAATTTCAGATGGTTCGAGCCCGCACTGAGGATAGGGAGGTTGACATGAAGGCGAGAAAGGTTATCCTTGTCCTAGGATGCACAAGGACTATAGAACTCTATTGGCATGTCAAAACCTTGATGTCCCAGATCATGAAGCCACATGAAGGTGAACTCATGAAGCTAGCTTAGATATTTAATGTGTTGGAATGCAAAGTATGTATGCTCATCACCATGGCATCTTGGCTAGTCAAAAAACATGGAGGGGTATTTGAAATCGCTAGTGACAAAGGGGATTCCTCCTTAACTAGGCCTTCTCCTCCTCTACCTTAGCATAATGTGGCTTAGCCTCCGGAGGCCCCCCAGTTTCTTGTTCCTGATGATGGATAATTCAATCATAGTTTTTTTTATTTCTCTGTAGGGGTCTGCTAGCAATTTTTGAAGTTTTTTATAATTATGCTCTAGTTGTTTTAGGCAAGATAGAAGACACATACTTTTACAGTCATATTATTTTTTGCATTTTTTATAGTTGTCTTGATTTCCCTCTGGGTATGCCAACAGGTTAGTTGTTCATAGACAGACATCTGGCTCATCACATGGCCAAAATTTTACAACTATACATGTTGTTAAGATATAAATAAAACTTGAGACCCCTTCTTACTTACAAAAAAAAATGTATAGCAATGCATATACAGATTCTTTATAAAACATAAAGAAAACAATAACAATAACACATAGTACTCATAAGTTTACCCTAGAAACCCTTAACCGAGAAAACCAACAAATGTTTAGAGTCGCACCTCTAACTCTCATTGTATTAACTTCACCATTACAATACAATATATAGGATCTAGTAGCATCCAAATCCTTAATCCGTTGACCCATATTAGAGTCCTTAATTGAAATTACATTACAATGGGCTGGAAAAACCATTCGCTGAAAAAGACTAAAAACAAACCAAAAAACCAACCCAATTTTTTCTTCCGAGGACTACGCCCCTCAACCCATGAATAGGGGGGCCTGCATGACCCCCCTTACTCTCGTTCCAATGTATTGTACATGGGCTAATCATGCAAAAAATATAACACATACACAACAATAAGTCTCTTCAAAATCTTTCATTATAAACCTAAAAAAATCCACAATTAAAAAAAAAAAAAAAACTTTATTTTTTCTAATTATAAATATAAATTTACATTAAAAACACAATTTTAAATGAAAACATTTACTTTCCTTAAATACACATCTCTCCATATTTAATTTTAAATGAAAACATTTACTTTCCTTAAGTAAGCATCTCTCCATATACCAATAACTTGTAAAGCATAGAATCTTGTAAAAGTAAATCCACATCCCAAAAAATACTTTATATTATCCCATTGTAAATTATTTATTTATATAAATTAGTCAAAGAGCTAATCCTATAATAAAAAATAAATCAAAATTTTAAATGAAACATTTGCTTTCCGTTGACTGAGTATATATGTCCACATAGAAGGTAACTTGCAAACTATAGATATACTAAAAACCTTTTAAAAGATCAAACTTAACTTTGTAAAATGTAAATCTACAACCTATGTTATCTTATTGTGAATTATATATGTCCATATAGAAGGTAACTTGCACAGTATAGATATATTAAAAGCATGTGAAAAGATCAAATATCCCATTGTAAATTATTTATTTATATACATCAGTGAAAAAACTAATCTTATAATAAAAAAATAAATCAAAATTTTAAATGAAACATTTTCTTTATGTTGACTAAGTATATATGTCCACATAGAAGGTAACTTGAAAAGTATAGATATACTAAAAACCTTTTAAAAGATCAAACTTAACCTTGTAGAATGTAAATCCACAACTTATGTTATTTTATTGTGAATTATATATGTCCATATAGAAGGTAACTTGCAAAGTATAGATATACTAAAAGCCTTTGAAAAAGATCAAACTTAACCTTGTAAATGTAAATCCATAATCCCCCAAAAATATGTATTTGATCTTATTGTAAATTATTTATCTATGTGCTAATGTCAAAGAGATTAGAATAATTGATAATTAAATTTTATGTTTAATTTATTTAAGATTTCATTGTAATTTTTTTTTATGGGCTAAGTATTTATGTTTTTCATATTTTCTAATTTATTATCACTAAAATTTAGTTATACAATTTTTGTTAAAATTGTAATTTTGAAGTAATGGAATTGTTATTTTTAATGTAAAAATAGATTTAGCTCCCTCAAATACTCCTATTGCAATTGGATCGTGCAATTTTAACATATGAAAACCTTAATTCCATCCATCCAAAATGATTCTTGATGGATTTCAAGCCCAAAATATCAATTTCCCTTCTCATTATTTTGAGCAATTAGATAAGAGAAGAAACACTTCGTAATGTGTTTAGAGTACATTTGAGTAGCCAAAAAAGAACATTTCATATCGCATTTAGACTACAACCCTAGAAAAATATACCAATTCATTACACACAAAAATCATTTGCCTACTTGTATATAAACACAATTATTTAATGAAAAATTTACATCAATGTTAAAAAATTTAATTAATCTTTTGATATTAAAAATATATTTAAACATATATTTTAAATACATGTATTCTATAAAATTCATCTCAAACATTTTTTTCCATGTTCTCACACTCCCACTCTCTTACCCGTAGGTAAGAGTGAGATTGTATGTACCTTATTAACCCCAATCAACAATTAGTTCACAAAGAGTGAACATGTCATAAGGGTGATTCAAACTTGGGTGGAGAGGATAACGACTTCTCTCTACCACTCAAAAACTAGTCCAAATTGACAAAATTCATCTCAAACCTGCATTTGACCTTAAACCTTTCTATAATAACACACCATTTAAATAAGCATAATTATAATAAAAATAAAACCTTGGTAAACCATGATGGAGCATAACCTTACTAAACACATTGAAGCATAACTTAAAAAGCATAAATTATATATATATATATATATATATGTTAAAAAAAAATAAAAAAATCCTTGTATTAATGTTTCATAGTGAGAAATCAAACACACTTTGACTAGCTTTTGAGTGCCATATTCAAAACAATAATTCCCCCTTCTTCCCTATCCAAAAAATTGGCCTTAATTACAACCCATATAGAAGAATATCACAGTTCTTACATCCTTAACAACACAAAAACCCTTCCTACATATTCTAGTATTAAGATATTCAAACCATATTCAAGAATCTATCTAAAGTTCTTATACATATTCTCAACCAAATATCATATGCATCAAAAAAATATTTTTTGTACTGTTGGTAACATAGTATTGTCCTTTGACTCCTGCTCATTCAACATGCCTTCTTGTAATGTTATTCCCTCTTTAGAGAGAGCATCGGCCCTATGATTGTATTATCTATAAATATGGATAAAAGTAAGCATATCCATTTTCCTTTTCAACATCTAGATTCTATTCATTATTGGACCCAAAGGAAGATTATGAAAATTGCTTCTTCCACTTACCCAATCTAGAACAATTTTAGAATCTCCCAATATCTAAAGCTGCTTCACCTTCTGTTCAACCGTTGTATGCAATAATATCCAAAGAGTGCACAATTCTACCCTATTATTTGTTCCCAAACTGATCCAGGTGGATATCGGTGGCCACCCACCTTTTCCGACTGGCTCAAAACAATTTTCTAGCAATTTTGGCAATTTACTATTTTTAGCAGGTTTTAACTTCCGGGGCCATTTTGAGGGCCTAAATGAAGGTTTTTTTGAGATAGAGGTTCTCAATGATATCTAAAGGCATAATTGATCCCCCAAAATGAATCTCCTCGATGATACCTTTCCAACGAGCTATCACACACCTAAAACGGAGATCGTATGCAAAAATTACGACCCCGGGAAGTTGATGTACTAACTTACCCAAACGGGCCCACATGACTTTTGGCGCTTCATCTCCTAGGGTTAGGTTTTTGGATGTCTATGAATTTTTTAGCATTCTAGATCTATTGTAAAGAATTCCTCTAGACCTCATTGCTTAATCATCTTCTCCACGGAATCAGTACCATGATACATCTCTTCTAGGAGATAAGCTACCGATTACCTAGCTAGTTTATTTCCATTCACATATGCAAGCATATTTGGAGTCATTTATTTATTATTAGAAATGAGAGTCTTATTTCCACTGCATCTTCGTTTATGTGTATTTATATATTTCATTGTGTTCCCTTATAAATCACGATCAGTGGTATGGGGCTGATGCAACTCATTCTGATCCTTCTTTGCATGTCCCTATTGAGATCCCGAGTGCATAAGGAGTTGGGGCTCGTCCTAGTTGAACAACTTCTTGAGATCCGACCCTCATGAAACCAAACGACCATGCATGGGGAAGAAGAAAGATGGGGAGCGGAGATCCCTATCAAAATGTTGCTTTCGAGGGCCCTCAGAAACAAAAGAGCGATGATGGTTAACTTTTGATTCTTGTAATTTATTTGGGGTTGCATGACATCAGGGAAGCCACTCACAGGTGCCACTCCTTGCAAAGGTACAAGTAAACTTTGAAATTCCCATATTTGTGACCGAATAGATGCAGATGCAGTAGATAGATGGTTGAATCTGTTAGAAAGGGATATTCTCGGTTCATGAGTTTCCGATCGAGAAAAGATTATTATCGCACTCCTCAAGCCCGCCCCATGTCCAAGGTTGGTGGGAAACCTACTTTCGAACCAAGGAAGTGAGGAGGAAGAACCCTCTGTTCTGACCCACACCCATAGGTTCTTTCCGAGATGCCATCAGGAACAATATTATCCTATTAGGGGAGATAGAGGGACAAATACATACAATGGACTACTTGCGGCAACAAAGGGACCAAGATATGCATGAGATTACGAATCTATTGTTTCATACCCTCATACATAGGATTTAGGTATCCAAGATTGAGAGAAACATTTGGTGTTAAAAGTACGCGGTTATGCATGGAATTACATTCGAGGAATGGAGTTCCCTTGACATCTCCTCACTTAGGTATGGCACATGCTGGAATCTTTCCAAGATTGAATAGAATTTCAACGAGAAGAAGCGAGACTTTGGGTCTACAAATCGAGGCTTAGGAAAGGTACTCCCCAGGCATGAAATAAAGTACCAAGCCAAGGCGGGGTAGCCAGGACAACCTGCCAAAGCTACAAGAAAATAACAACCTGCAGAAGCCAAAAAGGACATGGGTAAGTGGTGTGAGTTCCATCAGAGCTCCACCCACAACACAAGTGAGTGTCGAGGGCCAAGTAGTCCTTGGTAGGCCAGGACTGAAGGCTTGAATGGGATGCATGCTCGACTCTGAGATCCACTTGGAGCCAGGGGGCCAGCGGGAGGGGAAGCCCAGTTATTGATCTGAGGTCCAAAGCGCCATTGTTTACCCGCGAAGATCCGAAGGAGGAACCCGAAGATCAGGGAGGGAGGCGGAGAGCGTCTCTTCCATTCAAGATGTGGGTAAAAGGGTTCCCCGTTCTGCGGAGTTCATTAGAAGCGATTGGGAGCCCGAGGAAAGAACCTCATCATTAGAGGTCATGGCCAGTTGGGCTTTCCGACTACAACACACCCACAACCATACACCATGGTGGTTGCACCAGGGCCGGACCTCCAGCGTCCCGATCGACAATGTCGCCTTCCCTCTGACCATCAAGCCCTTGACTGATGAGGTATTATGTAGCGTTGCTCCTCTTGATGTTCGATGTATTATTGGGCCAACCATACTCGTGGAAGCAACATGCTGTGTATCAGTCTAGGCCTCATGCTGTTACTATCACCTTGGGCAATAAGTTGTATGCGGATATGAGGAATATACATACCATCTCTTTAGTTCGCGCAAAACAATCACGGTAAGCTCGGTACACAAACTAGAATTTGTTTTCACGATGGTAGCCTCGAGGGAAGCTGAAGGCTAGCCGGAATCTCCCTAAGACCAAAGGCCCCACTTGCGAAACAACGGATGGATAAGGTCGTGGAGAGTCACGAGGAAATCTTCACCTCCATGAGGAGCCTCTACTACAGGGTCAAACCTTATCCGATCCTAACTTGGGTGCCAATGGACCGCATCTGCGGCTCTACATCCCGCGGAAATACGGAAATCAAGAGGAGACCGGGGCGCTATTGGAAGGTCACATCCGGCGAGTTCAAAACATACCGTGGAGCCCGATTGTCTTGAGTGCGAGGAAGAAGGGATGGGACTTGGGACTTGCATTGATTATCGGGCCAGCGAACAAGATCAACATTGGAATAGGTGCAGATCCGGTTGATGACTATACGGATATTAGCTCAAAGGAATATTTCTGCAAGATGGAAGCTTGAAGTCTGGGTATCACCGGTGTAATCGAACCTTATGATGTGTGGAAGGCTGCGTTTCGTCAAGGAGGGGCCTTTTCAAGATGGTTGGCCATGCCTTTCGGGTTGGCGAATGCCGCAACCTTCATGAGGGCTAATGGATGACATCCAGTATTTCATATCATTTGTAGTGGTGTACCCGTTGAGCCAGTCTTGACCCGGACTTGGGAAGAGCATCCCGCCATATCGACCAGGTCCTCAAACATTCGGCAACACAGGTTGTTGTACCAATTTGGAGAAATGCACTTTTAACGCCGAGGTTCGACATCGTGATACATGGTGATGGCGGGGTGCGTAATGGATCGACAAAGATCAAGTCATTGGAGTTGGCCAACCACCCTAACGAGGCTCAGGCGCTTTTTAGGTCTTACGCAGATTTCTACCGCTGAGGGTTTGTGTTGGGATTCTCTCATATCAGCAGCCCCTTAGGTCAAGTCACCAAGGGAGGAGAAAAAAATTCTTTTGAGTGCAGGAATCTCAACCACAAGGCGTTAGGAGTTGAAACAGCCTAGCCTACGCTTTCCTTGCACGGTGCTCACTACCAGACTTGCAAAACCATTTGAGATCGGGCAGTTACCTCTAACTATGCTATTAGGCGGAGTCCACCTCAACATAGGCGCGATTGGCATATCGCAATGAGACGCTTTAGAGCCTGATCCGGAAATTATCCCACTTATGACAAAGAAATGTATTTATTCCATTTAATGCGGGGCTTATTCCCAACCAATGGAATCATTACATTTAAGAAGGAAAGCAGTCCATCCCACCTGACCACCGACCCCTGCCGGTTCATGCAGTTTCGAGGAGAGTTATAGAGAGCGATCTCCATCGGGAAGTGGTCCACATACATAGCGGTTTCATTTTGAACATTAGGAATTTTCTAAAGTGACACCAATGATATTTGCAAAGAAGCGCCTCGATTCGACCACCCATCATTAAGTAACCCTTTGTGCTCAACTCTGTGGGCATAGGACTTGATTGGCCACTTCTCGCCAGAAGTGATCCATAAGGTATTGACCACGGCACAATACACTCTTGGAAGTAGGTTCCAAATTTTCACCTCAGCGAGGATGCCACTTTTCACTTAGGACACCTTTGTTTCCTTCAGCCCGAAAATTATGAGATGATTTAGGTATACTACATTGTTGATCCTTTAGGCACCGAGTCGAAACCGTGCGATGCTAAAAGTATTTCTATTAGTCCGAACCCAGCCGACGAGATATGGAAGTATATCAGTTCTTGCATTGCTTGCGCTATTGCCAAGCCGACCATCAAGAGCAAGGCCTCTATACTCCATACACCCGATCGACCTTAGGAATCATCTCTATATGGATTACGTAACCGAACCTTCAACCTTCTACTAAACGTAGCTTGTGAAACATGTTTTGTAATTGCGTCGTCGATTCTCAAAGATGTCCATTATGATGGCACACTTAGGAAAGAATATCGCGATGACCCTTTGCTAAAACTCTTCTTTGAGCAGTGTGGGTACCTTTGGGATCCCGGTCTATCATCTCGAGATCAGGGCTGATTAGGTTCCTCAATACATTTGGTCCAGGCCCTCACCGATTGATGTTGGACACCAAATACCAAGTCCACATCTTTCCATCCATAAGCCCGATTGTGACCAGAGAGAATTACGTCCAACCCGGATGATGATACATTAGCATGTGTACAATTCAAAGCATCCGCGCATGGGATGAGAGCCTCCCTTATGTACAGCACAACTACAACCGAGCTCTCCATGGCTCAACTAGCCCGCAACCAGAGTGGGCTTGGGATTCCGTCACTATGTCGATGATGACATAGCCATACCATTGTGGCTACTCAGGAAGATTAAACTCATGTCCAGTCTAAGGTAGATAAGGAAAACAACTTCGTGAGCACATTCAACACATCCGCCAACATGTTCGCGGCATCTTGGAATGAGCAAATGCTGCAAAGTACAATCCAGCGACGCTGATCAACGCCGGGTGCTTTACCGCAACTTCCAAATTGGGCGACAAAGGGTGGTAGGCGCATTTGCAAAAGGAACACCTACATTTGGACCCACGCAGAAGCTTAAATTCCGGCCCGATTATGGGCCAGCTTACACCTCACAAAATTTTGTAGGAAATGCCTTTGAGCTCATTATTCCACCATTCGTTGGTCTACACCCAGTATTCAATACCGACCGCCTTTGGCCTACTTTCCACCTCTACTGAACACATCCGACATAGCAAAAAAAACTCACACCAACAAAGTTAAAAATAGACTGCATGGAACAAGCCAAAAACGGTCCGGATCATGGATACGGATCAAAGCACGCGAAAACAAAGGATACCTATTCATATCGAGTTGTCACGTGAATAAACTCCTTCACCAGACAAATGGCTCACGGGGATAGGATTCCATTGAAGAGTTTTCCTCATCCTCATGGATGAACTCAAGCATAATGGGGCGACAGTGCTTCCCTAAGGAGGGAGGATTGATCGAATTGGATATCGATTAGCCACCCGCCCTTTAAATGGCTCAAAAGCAGGTTTCGGCAATTTTGTGATTTACTATTTTTAGCGGGTTTTAACCCACGGGGCCATTTTGAGGCCTAAATGAATATTTTAGATCCCGGAGTTCTCAATGATAGCCGAAGGCATTGAGCCCCAAAATGAATCTCCTCAACGATACCTTTCCCAGCGAGCTATCCCACGTACCTAAAGCGGAGATGCGACAGCCTGTAAAAGTTACGACCAGGAAGTTGATGTACTAACACCCAAATGGGGCCCACATGACTTTTAGTAGCTTCATCTCCCTGGGGTTAGGTTTTTTGGATCTCTATGACTTTTGGCATTCTTGTCTATTGTAAAGAGGCCTCTAGACCCTCATTGCCAATCATCTTCTCGGATGCAGTGGTAGCCACATCTCTTCCTCGGAGATATAAATTACCGGTATCCTAATAGTTTATTTCCATTAAATGCGTAAAGCGCTATTTCAGTCATTTGTTATTAATGAAATGAAGTCTTATTTCAGCTACATCTCTGCGTTTATGTGTATTTTGTATTTCATTTGTGTTCCTGCAAATCGGATCCTGGAAATACACCATACCTCAAAGAGAAAACATGTGAATCTAAAAAGAGTAAGGCTCTTGAGCCACATTCTCCTAGAACTCCTTGGCACACTCCATCAAAGGAAATACTTGGAAGATTGGTCATGAGGCATGTAAGTATTGAGCCACATTCTCCTAGAACTCCTTGGCACACTCCATCAAAATAACCCCATGGGAAAGATTGGTCTATGTAAGGGGCATGTAAGTATCGAGGCTGAGCTTGTTTGAGGGACTTTCTTCTCTCTCCAAAGGATAATCTCAGCTAATGCACAAGCCTTTCAACATTTGCTTCCTTATCTTCAAAGTTTGATCTATTTTGCATGAGCTAAATCCCCCATATGACATAGCTTGGGAGCTAGACCTACTGCACCATCAATGATCCAATCTTCAAAGCAATCCAAAAGAGTTAATTTAGTCCACTACTATTGTATATTGAACGATTTAAACATATCCTTCTAGACATCCTTGGTAAAAGGACAATGCAAAAAGAGATGATTCACCGACTCATTTTCACTTTTGTCCACTATCCCATATTAAAATTTTGTTTGCAATTGCCATCCATAATAAAATATTAATTTGTAAAGGATTCTCCAACTTCCATGACACTCTCCACCACCACTGCCCCTCATTTCCAACATTTTCCTTCATCTTAACCTCATAACCTAACTTTGTTGTTAGTATTCATGTTGTTATATTTCTATACCAACATAGTTCATCTTCCTACTTTGAAAGAGAAATGGAACCATGTTTGAGCTCATTTACATAAAAGTTCCATCCACCTATCAAGTCATCCAGAACCCCAACTCCTACAACAATTTCCATCCTTGTAACGTTGTACCCTATGCCGCATCTCCTGAAACATTTTCCAAGGTTTTTATACCTCTAAAATGGAAAATTCTCCTTAAAGTTTCAAACAACCAAAATAAAATTTGACACCCAATGCACGGGCCTTCTCCCACTTTCACCTTGGAACCATTGCCAATTTTCCAAGCTACCCACGAACCTAAGATATCATAAGATTTGACTAACCCTTTCCATACATTTCAGGCACCTTTAATGGATTTATGCTCTAGTCTAATCCACTCCTTCAGATATTTGTTCTCCAAATACTTCACCCTCATTACCTTTCTCCACAATCCTTGGTTAAACAACATCCTCTAGAGATTCTTTGCAATCAATGTATGTCCAAACACATGTAATGTTTTTAGCTCCCAACCACCATGTTCCTTCTTGTTTTCTATCCTAGCTCACTTGACGAGGGAAATCCCCTCCTTTTTCTTGCTTCTCAACCATAGAAAACTAGAACACTTCCATTGAATCCTTTCGAAAATGATTTTTGGCACATATGCGATAGAAAGCCAATAGACTAGTATACTCTTAAGAATAGATTTTACCAATACTAGCCTTCCCCCTCTCGACAACCATCTATGGAATCAATAGTTGATTCGATCTTTGATTTTGATGACTAACTATAGCCAGTCCTCAATTTTATAATTATTTGGTTTTAACAAAAATCCCAAATATTTAACTCCTTTATCCAAGGGCTCCATCTTTAGCGAGAATAATAGGGTTCCTCTTCAATTTTTCACTCAGCTCATTTCATAAGAGGCAATATTTACTCATATTGATGTCCAATCCTATTGAGATACAAAAAGTATCAATGATGTTTTTATAGGACTTCAATTTCCGCAAAGTTCCTCTACCAAAGAGTAGAATGTCGTCAACAGACAACAAGTGTGTAACCACTATACCTGCTATTTTAATCCCTTTAATATGATCATCTCAATTTGCTTCTTTGATCAATCTAGTCAAAGCTTCTGCTACTATTAAAAATAAAAAAGGCGATAATGGACAACCTTGTCCAAGTCCCCAAGAAGCCCCGAAGAATCTTGAAGGTGACCCATTTATCAGAACTGCAAAATTAGCAGAGCCTTGAAGAATCCTGAAGGTGACCCATTTATCAGAATTACAAAATTAGCAGATTCCAAACACCCCATAATCTAATTCACGGATTGAAGATTCAAACCACATTGTAAGAGAACTAGCCTCAAAAAATTCCAAATGACTTTGTTGTAAGCTTTAGATAGATCTATTTTCATGGCTACCATTGACAATTTCTCTCCTTTAATTGTGTGGAGCCCCTCTTATGTCGTCCCCATTGCATCGTGTATTTGTCTATTAGAGAGAAAACCAAATTGTTCTTCATAGATTGAATTTGAAAGAGATGCCTTGAATCACAATAACAAGTATAATTTATATTATAAAATGTTGCGGTTGAACCAGATAGCTTTATAATACAAAAGGATTAAGTGTGGTCATAATTGAATGTCCAAAATGCAAAACTGAAAATCTATCATCCCCTAGGCTTTGTGTTCCATATTCCAACCTCTATAGACTTGCCATCTGTATTGCCTTACATATTGATTAATCAAAAGGGGAATGAGAAAACATATACAAGCTTCAAATAAAAGTTACTAATTTCAAGGCTTGTGATGGGATTTTGATTGCATGTCCTCCTATGGCTCACTTCCAACATCATTCAAGTGCTTATCTTCCTCAAATGTGGCAACATGGCTAACCTCACATGCGGCTTCTACAAGTACTTGATTTCAAGAGCATAAAGTGTCCCTGTGATCTTTCAAGACTGGAAATAGGCTAAATATGGAAGGTTCCTTAGATGGGCTTGAGTCAACAATATAGGGATATGAAATGAATTTCGGAGGTAGGTCAAGATGGGTTGCAATTCTTACAACCAAAAGCTACATAGATCTCACTTGGTAATTGAGTTCTAGGTGTTTCCTACAATGAATCCCCATGAATATTTCAAACTCTTTTTTCCATTCCTCGATGTATGTGTTTTTCTATGTCCATTGCATAAGAATCCCTAACGCATGGGATTTTTCTTCTAAACTTGTTTCTTAGACTCATCTTTCCATTTATTTTTGTTCCTTTTTTATTTCCTTTTCACGTTGCCTCACTCCTTTCTTCACCTTACAAAACTCCTACAAGATGCAATAATCACTCCTGCAGTGGTAATGTGCCATTGTAGTTTCCCTTCTCCCTACCTGCATGATAGTCATAGCAATCAATAAACCACCCAACTCTACCTATCACTTGCGCTTGGAGCCGAAGTTTAAAGTAAAGGGATATAATTTAGGCAGTGTCCTAATTACAAACCAAATAATCCCACACGATCATCACTCGTGCTTGAAGAAGTCATTGTAGTTTGGAGCAGGGGCAAGTAATTCAGTCCAAATCCTCATTCCATGCCAAATAAATCCACATGCATCACCCAACTCTATAATCACTCGTGCTTGAAGAAGTCATTGTAGTTTGGAGCAGGGGTAAGCAATTCAGTCCAAATCCTCATTCCATGCAAAATAAATCCACATGCATCACCCAACTCTATAATCACTCGTGCTTGAAGAAGTCATTGTAGTTTGGAGCAGGGGCAAGTAATTCAATCCAAATCCTCATTCCATGCCAAATAAATCCACATGCATCACCCAACTCTATAATCGTACTAATCAATCATTGCGCTAGAGAAGTGAGAGTGAAATGAGAAGGATGGTGTTGGTGTATTAACTTGCTATCTCGTTAGCTTTACATGACATGACATGTGTTTAAGTGAAATGAACTCATCATAATATTGATATGTATCATGGGAAAGGTAAAATGGTGCTCTCCCTATTTTAATTTACGCACCCCATCTTGCAACCTAACTTTCTTGTTAACTTGCTAATCCACAAACTTGTATTACTTTTTCCAGAAATGAAAAAATCTATCTTCTCAAAATCTTAAACCTCTATTAAATTTTCTAACATAAATCTAGAAAGATTGGAATTTTTTCGAGAGCTTTTATAGTATAGGGATCTTAAAATTATCAATGGCCTCATCATTGTAGCTTTTCAAACGCCTCTCTCTTTTAAAATTAAAGAAACCAATAATTAAACATTAATAAATCAATTGTCAGTTTCTTCCCTCTCATTTTAATGTTAGAGGAATGACGCGCACATATGATGACATGGCAATATCATGAATAGTTACTAAAATATTCTGTCGTGTAGCAACACTCTTCAATCATTTTGTTTGGAATCAAATACTCTTTTCTCGATATGTTTAATTTACATACAATGCATCTTCCCTCTTTATGTATAATTAAATCACTTAAAATCATTATTATTATTATGTAATGTAAGAATAAAGGTATATCGAATCTAATTTTTCTTTTTAATTATTATATTGAAAATATTTACATTTTAAGTTTTTGGATTAGTTGGTAGATGAAAGATGTGTTATTTTTTAAATGAGGTTCTAAAAAAAGTTTTTATATTTAAAAAATCATTTTGGTTTTATAATTTATGTAATAATATTTTATCATTCAAGTAATTAGGGAAAAGAAAAAAATCAATTTGTAGATTTCTCACAATGCTTAAAACATTTAGAATTAAAATAGATTTATATTAATGATGTTATTTGGATTTTTAATTGGGTAAAGAGTTTGGACGTTTCAAATTCTTTACAAAGTTAAAAATCCATAAATCCAAATAACATCATTATGAGGAACTGTAAAAATCTACACACTTAGATTTATCTTAATTTATTTTATTTATGTATTTTTATGTTGATTTATTTTTCAAAGACTAAGAAAGATTTTTTTAATATATTTTATATAAATGTAAGACATATAATTGCAATCTCCTTCGCCATAAGTTGTAGAGTGTATATCGTTTCTCTCAATGCAACGAAATTAGATAACAAATAAATTACTTCTATATTGAAGACTAAGAACTCAAAATTTGGTATTGTTAGCACACATATAGTTTAGCACACATATAGTAGTCCACTAGTATGGAAAACATATTGTTTGATTATTTTATTTATATAATTTTAAAAAGTTAATCTTGTGCATGCCTTCTAATCATACTTGAAATAAAACTATCATTTAATTTATTTATTTTAAAATAAAATGTTACTTGTATTGATGATTAAAAGAGTGTGGCTTTACTATACAATGGAATGCAAATAAAGGCTTATTACAAAATTGGAGAGTTTTCACTAACCATATTTTATCCCCTCCCCAAATTGGGGTGTGGGGTGTCCAAGTAGTGATTTTTCATTCATTCTTAGAGATCTTTTTTTTTCTTGAGGTGTTAGGGAATGCCCTTACAAATTGATTACATATTGATTCAGAAAAAAAACACATACTAGATATTAAAATAAATTGTGGTCAATGTTTATCAAGGGGTTTTCATTTTTTCTTTTCCGAGACTTTGGTCCATTCTTTTTGCTAATATTAGAAGGTAGTTGTTGGTTCTTACAACACCCATTCCTTTTTTTTTATCATGCTTTCTTCCATATCCTGTACGTGGTCTTGTTTTGTTTCCATTACTTGTTTGTCCACCTCCATATGTGAGGAGGAACAAGCTCACTCTACTCCTATTATATTTTCTGAATTGGCTTGGTAGTATTATCGCACAAATTGTAGGTTGGGAAAATCCCGAACCAATCCACAAATTTGGGACAACTGTGAGAGTATCTACCCATTGTCACCTTAGATAGACACTACCCTCACTTTAGTGATGATGGAAATCACCACAAGGGGGCGAATCCCGGTGACCCTAGGGGGATTTAGATGAAAAGTGATATAACGAAAGATGAAACCCCTATAGGTCAAAATAAGAAGTGGAAAATGACTTGGGTAAAAGTCTTGTTGGTAAAGGTAGGTTTCCAAAGTGAAGTGTACCTCCAAAAGAAAATTATACCTACCCAAGACAAGACAAAATATGGATATACAAGCCAAATAATCAAATGGACAAGCAAGTGAAGTTTGTTGTCCTATATTGAAGAAGTAAACAAGAATATATATCAACAAGTAAATGATAACCATAGATGCAAAATGTATCACCAAAAGTGATCCAGGGGGATCCAAAAGGGAAAAAATTCAAAGTCCTCAAATCTCAGCAAAAATGGCACTAAGTCGAAGAGCTCATCGAGAGATTTCCACTAGCGTAAACGGTTCGTCAAATGAAGTCCAAACGAAGAATTTATGTCCAGTCAAAGTTTTGGTCAACCGATTCAAAGTCAACAAGGTGACATCATCATCCGTATTATTGATGTCAACAACTGATTGTGCAGGGATGATGTCAGCATGCCAATGTGGCACCACTCAGAGGCTGACACATGGCATGCATTTTTGGTGTTTTTGCTAGCAACTTGGGCCAATTGGCGAGTGCCACGTGGCACCCCCAAGTGACGCTACGTGGAAACCTCACACAGTGACAAGTGGTAGTTGACTCGACAGGTGACTAGATAGGGGGAAGCCTATATCAAGGTGCCACATGGCCTCGAAGGTGTGGTTATGGGACCCAAAGTTGATTAAGGAATATGGACATGAAGGACAATGAAATTGCAGGTAAGACTATCATAGATGGATAAAAGTCGTTGTGCCATTTTTGGTGATATGTGGAACACCACGTGGTTCCTCACAGTTAGGGAGATATGGCCTTGTAAAGTTGGAAGCCCCAAAGAGTGGTCAAGAATCCCTTAGTTGGTTACATGTCTCGGTGAAAGGGTAAAATGGTTGTAACAAGAAACCCATAAAATAATGAAAGAGGTTACCTAGCACAAGTATAAATACACCTCAAAAAGTCTCTCATTGATACACACGCTTACATTGAATATCTATCTTATGAATGGTATGGTCTATCTTTTGGAAAATCTATTAGTGAATCTGAGGTTGAATGTGACGACATTTTTTTGAAGTTGCGAAGGTATGAAGTAGAGAAAGTTTTGGAGTTGCAGAAAATTGGTAACCCTAGTTTTTTGAGGTTGTGCATGGGCTACATAAGGATAGGCCACATACATACGCGAGATGCTAGAGGACAAGTCACGTTCATCTGCAGACTGTAGGAGGACAGGTCACATATATGAGGCAAAGCTTTGAAAAAGAATGGTTGGTTGAGTTGCAACAAGGTTTGATGTTACAACACAGTTGCTATAGGATCTGAGATGGTATGCTTCAGGTTTTCATGAGTAAAGGTATGTATTTTATGTATTTTTTTGAGGCTTGTATCTTGGATGGTATGACACATTCTTAAGCCATGTCTTGGAGGCACTTGATGGTACATGATTAAATATGGTCGAGGTGTTATTGTTACATGCTTGATACATACTCTTGGTACTTGGTATATGGTTGTTATGGTTCATTATTAGAGGCACATATTTGTGATATTGGCATATACATGAGGCTTATCTTATGGTACRTGGCATGATTGAGAGTGATATGGTATATGGTTGAGACACATTTCATAGTATATGGTATATGGTACATGGTATGGTACARGTGTTGATGTACATGGTTGATACATGGTATGGTACATGATTAGTACTCGATATACATGGTTGATGGTTGAGGCATATGGTACAAGTTGAGGTCCATGGTTTGGTACAGGTGGCGGTGCATGGTTAATGCATGGTTTGGTATATGTGTCAGTGCATGGTTGATGCACTTGTTGTGGTACATGGTTGATGCTTAGTATGGTACAGATTGATGGTTTCGTACATGCTTTGGTAAATGGTTGAGACACATACCCTGTGATGGTATGTTGGTGATCTTGGTACATGCTTGGTAGAGGCATATGTTGGTGATGTTGGAAATCTAGTTGAGAGGTGTCCTTGGTGTATGATCCATGTGAGAGGATTTGGTTGAGTATCGGTGATAGTGACAGGTTGGACAAGTTGATTAGTGATAGTTGATGTGACAGGTTGATAGGTCATAGGTTGATGTGACAATGACAATGATAGTGTCAGTGACATTGGCAGTGATTGTGGTAGTGACAATTGGTCTACACTTGTATTTCAGGGTGGTTGGATGGGGCAAGGAAAGGGGGTTGTAGCCTATTTTCGGTCGGAGCCGAAGAATCAGGGAGTTGTAGCTTCCTTCATGTTGGAGCATGAGAATTAGGGGGTTGTAGCCTCCTTCTGGTTAGAGCCAGGGAATTTAGGGAGTTGTAGCTTTCTTCAGGTCGAAACTTGAGAATAGGGGGTTGGAGCCTCCTTCTAGTTGTAGCTGGAGAATTTGGAATTTGGTGCTTCCTATGAATGAATTCTTGATATATATAAGAAATCATTTTGTGGTTTTCTCTCATTTGGGTTTCCATGTAAATACTGGTGTACTGTGTATTTGATGTGATGTTGTTGATGTGGTTTTTCTTATGATTATATGCTCATGATATATTAAATGCAAAAATAGATGATAAACTACTGAGCATTGTTGTTAAAGTGAAATAATATAAATTGTGGTTAAAAGTGGTTTAAAGTTATCATATTGATTCACCCCCCACCCTCTCAGTATTCCAATAGTTACAACATATACCAAAAGATGGAGGCCTATAGACTGGACCCCAAGACCTCCCCAACTATATGCCTTAATTGCACTACTGCCAACCAACTGGGCTAACTTCCCATGTTGTAAATACCGCCCATGGAAATTAATTTAAACTCAAATTTTTCCAAAGTTCGGGGGTCCACACCTAGTACACAGACGACACATTTTCCAATGCATGTATAGGAGTAATAATTGCAGGATGATGGCACACAAACCAAGGCAAAGATCCCATGACGGCCTGGGATGATCACTGTCAGAACTGGATGATTTGATAGTCGTTTCTACATTTTTTCTCTCCACGAGTCCACCAATGATGTATATGTTTGCATCTAGGAAGCAATTTAGAAGGCCATTTTTATTTTTTGAGGTATAATGATGTATTTATGCCAATTTTATTGTTGAGAGTAATATAATGCCTCTCCACTTTGAAGTAGGGCCCAAAGACGTAGTCCATGTTGGATGAACTCCGTTATCAAGCTATTGTGTTATTGCCTCATTTCTCTTCTTTTCTCCATATTTCTTCTTTCTTTGATTAATATTGCACATAAAAATTTGATTCATACTCTTAATGTAATTTATGTAATGTCATCGATGAAAACATCCCGGATCAAGTTGGTATCAGAGCAGTCTTCTTTGACTTGAATTGCGAGTGCTAATGCTTACTAGGGCCAAGCTCAAAGAAGGTGAAGGAAAACTAAATACTTTCAACCCAGATATTGGATCTGCAACTCGAGGAAAGAAAATGGAGGATGAAGAACTTCGTCTAGAGAATTAGAATGATTTCAACATAGCTTTCTATCGGATGTCAGCATGGTGGAAAAACTGTTTGTAGATTATGAGAAGAGAGTTTCAAATAAGGAGGAGAAGAGGAAATCTAAAGAAGAGGATAATGCTTCAGTGAACCATGGGAGTGGAGGATATCCTCCCGAGCCTCCATCAATAGCTTCAAGTTCAATATATTCTTCCTCTTCCTCTCATTCTCATCATTCTAGTTTTTATCCAAGTACTTCTAAAAATCCATTGTTGAAATTAGATGTGAAATTTAATTTTCCCATGTTTAATGGAGAAGCTAATGAAAATAAGCTTAATAATTGGATTAAATAAATCGAATTTTACTACCGTGTACATCATATCAAAGAGGAAGAGGCGAATATCTAGTTGGCTTCTCTTCAGCTCGAAGGCACAACCCTTGTATGGTGGGAGAGAAAACTTCAGAAATCTAGTAAGCATAATGGTAAACTCCTTTATTCATGGTATGAATTTACATTTGCATTGATTTTTTTTTTTATCCACTGGGTTATGTTCAAAAGCCCATGATGGAATGGAAAAATTTAAGACATGGTAAAGGTCAGAGTGTTCATAGTTTCATAGAGGAATTTAGGAAACAAGCACTTGCATTGAATATTCCTTTAGATTCTCATGAACCTTAGATG
Organism: Picea sitchensis; assembly: GCA_010110895.2. Lineage (NCBI taxonomy): Eukaryota > Viridiplantae > Streptophyta > Pinopsida > Pinales > Pinaceae > Picea > Picea sitchensis. Next base: position 89,178 of record SNQJ01S0021387.1, on the reverse strand, counting down.
AAGTATATTGGTGCACTTCACAGTTACATTCAACATGCATTATTATTGTTTAACCCCACAAACTTAGATGAAGTGTGTGTACAAGAAAATCACCTTGAAAGCAAGGGAACAAATGTATAGGAAGATCACAAGCATTTAGAAGACCATTTCAAAAGGAAAGACAAAGGAAAGGATAAGAGGACAACTACAACAAAGAAAGAGGGAGAAAAATCCTCTTACACTCATTGCTAGAAATATGGGCACGATGATGAGCATTGTTGGAAGTTGCATCCATAGTTAATACCAAAGCGATTTGGTGGCCAAAGGAAGAAAACAAATGTTTCTAGGTTCGGTTCTGACTCAGGCGATTAGGAAAAGATCATAATAGTTGGATTACAAGGTAAAGTTTCCTTGCATGCTAGTTAAAGTTCTAAAATTCTATCTCTTGAAAATTATGAAAGAAGAAGTGAATTATTCCACATAAGAGTAGTGAAAAACCACACAAAAGTGGAAACTCTGTTTGATCTAAGCTCACAAGTTAACTTGATATCTTAAGAGATTCTAAAGAAATTGGGATTAACCACAAGACCTCACCAGAAACCTTATCCTCTTGGTTGGGTACTGTTGGCAGCCACACATGATTTTTGATACTTACCACGATCAAAAGAGACTATACCTTTCTGTAGCTGCCATCACCTTTTATTTGCAAATATTTCAAGGCAATGATTGGGTTAAGTTTACCTTATTGAGTTTTTCGTTTGCATTTTTGTTTGTTTTAGTTTTAATTCATGACTGTAAGCATGAATTTAAACATAAAAACTTGGATTGTTTTCATAACCTTTTACCTTAGAAATGTCGTTTTAAAATCCACCCATATGTGATTAAAGTTCAAATCTTGTGAAATGGTTGATTAGCCCATTATCGAATTTTTGTTTTATTATGGTTGTTATGAATTCACTGGTTCAATAGTTCATCGTTGACATGTTTTGATGCACGAAGAACCTTGTTTAACTGTGGATATTCTTCTCATGAGTTTAAGTGTCATATCAACATTCATGCCAATGAGTATAGACATGTTGTACTTGCATTTTTGCCTTACCTTACTGGCCCAAAACGTTAATGAAGCTATTCATTATGTGCATAGGGTTTTGTACTTTGTAGGTTTTGGCACTCATTGCGAGAGATAGTTTGGAACTGTATGAAACTTCTGGTTTTCATTTTCTCTAAATCTCCTATCTGAGTTATGATAGCCCCCAAACTCTGTTATTTTCATGCCTTCACTTTCCGCTCAGACCTGTTTATGTTGCTCGTCCGTTGGGAACCTAAAACTATCCCGAGTGATTTCTGTTGCATCCTTGTCATAGTGGTAATGACACCTGTAGTCCGTATTGAGCCAGACGAATGCCAAGCTTTACTATCCCATGATGAAGCTATTGATGATCTAAAGGCTCATGGGTGGGATGTATTCCTTAAGAAGTTTGAGGGCTATAATCTCCAGGTTGCCAAAGCTTTTGCACAAACCTTTGATGGCTTCAAATCCAATATTGGAGACATACATTTGGAATTGACAGAGGATTTCGTGAGCAAAGCGACAAGGCTCCAATCAAAAGGTGAGAGGTGGTTTAGAAACGCTAAAATAGAAGAGGTCCCGTGGAGTTTATTTATGACCTCCCATAAAACCACTTGTTGTATAAAAGGTATTCATATCGCTCTGTTAAAACCTAGATGGCATAGTCTACTTTTAATTCTAAAGAAATTTGTTACGTGTGAAGGTCGATATGGGCTGGTTTTTCTGTACCATATCCATTTTCTTATGAATTTCATAGGGTTTGAGTTGGATATGCCCTTTTACCTATTGATGAGTGTTTACAAAATGTCCAAGAGTTACAAACAATAGGGTATCAATTCGAGTTTGTTTCATCACAGACTCATGAAACTCTTGTTGGTTTATCACCTGTCGAAGATAAGTGACAATTGGGAAACTTTTCTGATAAGGAATGGATTCACCTAGGCTGACGCTACATCCAACCCTATTTTAATTGCAAAACCTAACTCAAACATGCCAGTGGTTGAAGGCCAGTTTGTTAATTTTATTGATGGACCAGAATTTATTGATGAAACCCCTCTAGATAAAGGATTACCATGTAGGTTATCACCTGGAAGATCTATGGAACAAGTGATTTCTAAATTAAAGGAAAAATATCCTCATATGCCTATGAATGATTCTAGTTTAAACGTTAGTGTTAAAACTGTTGCCAATAATCTCTGTAAAGGAAACAAACAACAGAGCACAGATTTAAGTTTCAAGAATAAGAATGCTGGTCGTTTTCTTTCTAGAAAACTAAGAAATCAAAAGCCAAATCATCTCAGATCGATCAATCCGATCGAGATCAATGATTGGTGCTTAGATCATGAGATAGAGTATTTCTTGGCTCGTGAAGACCCAGAAAATTAGTGTTCTAGGAGAGAGGTTATTACCCATGTTAAATAGTATGATTTCGTGACCAATTTTCCTCCGTGTCTTAAGGGTATAGAAGGATTTTCTGGTATCAGGCACGATCTAGAACAAACCATAGGTAAAAATGAATCACCCCTTGTCGATTGTGTTCCACATCGATCTGTTATTTCCCTGGTACACTCTGATATCTTCCTCGACTGGATAGAGCATTACGATACAAATGTTCCGCTCTTACAAGCCCGAATTAAAACCTTGACTGCTCAAAACTCTCTATTGAAACAAGAGAACCTTGATCTCAAGGAACATACATAGAGGGAGAATAAACGAATCAAGAGGGATGGAAATATAATCATTAAGAACACGATCTGTTTCAAAGCAATTATAAACTCTGAACTGTCAGATCCCTCTTTGGCTGATTTTTAATGGTAAAAGGATTTTGTTTTGATTTCATTTGATTCTGTTATCAAAGTCGAAATTGGTAGATTTGAATTTTGATTTCATTTTCCAAAAATAAAACAAGCTACAAAATCTATGATTCTGTAGCCAGTCTCTTTTGAATAATAATTAGTAATTGTTTTTTTTAATATATCAAATAGGTTTTGCTATTCTTAGGAAATGGAAGATTGTGTTGTTGATTGCTTGGAGCAAAAAAATTCAATTATACACTCAAATGTTCAGTGGTTTCTCCTTTTTTATGTTTTTATCAAACTTTGGTTTAATTTTGAACAAGCCAACTCTTGTATGAGTGGTTTTCAGTTCACTATTTTTGTAATATTACTTGATTTTGGGGGATTCAACTCTATCTTGTGTGATATGAGCATTTGGATCCTGAATTAGTTTAAATACTGTTCACTCTTGTTAGTGAGGAGATCTTTTGATTTAAATGCATTATGGACATGTAACTTTCAAGACTATATGGACAAGATTTTCACTCTTTGGCTTTAGACCAGCGTGGAGCTTTCCCATTACGTTTTGTATTATGGAATGTTAATATGTTATACAACTTTAGTCTTATCAACATATGATATTTCATTTTATTCAGCAATTTAAATTCTGTCTGTAATTTGCTGTTCATATATTACATCTGTGATCATTATTTCATTTAAATATCATTGAATTATGCTTAATGTATTACATGAATACTTTATATTAAATTTATCTTACTATAAGTGTTCATCATTACAATATCACATGATCTATATGTTTATTACTCTGTTCTTATATCTTTGCTCTGAAAAATACCTTTGAGTTTACTCTGGGAATGTTAGCACAAGCTTGTTATAGGTTTTTCTCTCAGGAAAGATAGCAAGGAGTTTGAATTGTGCAGAGACATAAACTTAATAGTTGATTAATCTCAGGTTAGTTTCACTCGTATTTTCTTTCTGTTATTAGTTTGTTTATTAATGAAATAGGAACAATTTAAATTGGATTTGACTGTTATCTTGTTCTTGTTTCAAATTATGTCTTATCAGTATGTATGAATTCTCATATTTTAAATTATTAAACAAAAAATATAAAATGTATGTGCTTTCTTTATCTAGTTCATAAATAATTGCAAAAAAAAATGATTTCACAAGACATCCACCAAAACTTGCAAATTGTAAATACCCTATTCATAATCACATGCTCATGTTTCTGTTTTAAACTTGTAAATAATTTAAATTCATGTACATAGTGTAGTAGTTTCTTTTAGATTAGTTTTCTTTCTTTTTATCATTTTAGGATTTTAGTCAGCCAACAGAGCTGTTAAACCCGTCAGGTCATCTCACTCCAAACATCTTGGGTTATTTAGACAACCCCGATCTGGATTTTACCTTCTAGTTGATGGCATGCCACTTACCCCCGTCAACAAATTGTGCTAGAAGGAGGGCTTGAATTTAATTGATGGCACGTGGAGGTCACAAGACTCCTCCCCCACACACTCGCTCTCCTGTCATAACACGTCATCACTCATACAATAACGTTACACTTGAAACAACAACTAATTCAATCAATAAACCTAATATTCCTATTGAAACAGACACACCAGTTCCTCAAGGGGTCGACATCCAAGAAATTGTTCGTCAGTCACTCATAAGAATGCATAGTGCCTTAGCCTGTATCAGACAACCTGGTAGGCCACTTAATCAACTCCTTGATTTCTCGGATATCCGAGAACAAATTCAAGGCACTGGTCTGATCCAAAACCCTTTAGGTGGAAATACCACCAATCCTACTGAAACACTCATTGCTGGAGTAGGAGGACCTGATATTCCACCATCTCCACCTGATTCTTATGCATCCTCTTGTAACATTTCCACTACCTAAACCAAGCTTTTTCGCTTATTTCTCGACAATGAGAATCCTTGAAGCTTGCATCAGCGAAATGCCAACCCTGAACAACGGGTCTTTCATTCGCCTATAAGACTCTCTACACCTAACCGTGGTCTTCCCTGTTGACAATTTTAGGTTTTCGGGGTCTTTTCCTTTCTAATATGGAGGGTTCCTATGCCCTCAATTCTCCGATCTCTGATGAGCTCTCTCCCGGCCTTAGCCCCTCCAGGCTATGGCCTGGTCCACACGACCGTGCTCACGAGACCGCAACCTTATATTTTTCTTTTCGTCGGGGTTCGGGCTTTCTGATGCCAAAATGCATATGCCCTTTGGATCCGCAATCCTCCGATTCCCGATGCACTCCAACTTCCACTAGTCCCCTTGGGCTAGTATTTTGGGTCCATACGACCTCCCTCTATGTGACCGCAGCCATACCTCCTCATCAGGGTTTTGACACTCGTGATGTCCCAATAATTTGGTTCACCGATCCCCGAATCTCGATACGCTCCTCTGCTGCCTTAGCCTCTCGGGCTAAGTCTTTAGTCCATGTGACCTCTATCTCACAAGACCACATCCTTTTCCTCCATCAGGGTTTCAGACTTTCCAATGTCAAAATGCAAACGCCCCCAGGACTCGTGATTCCTCGAGTCCCGACGCACCCTTTACGCGCTAGCTCTCCTAGCTAGGCTCCTAGCTCACATGACCACGATCCCCATGACCACAGTCTTATCCCTTGTCGGGGCTATGGGGTTTTCAATGCCAAAATGTATGGGCTCACGGGATTCCCGATCCTTCGAATCCCATCTTCCCGCTATGCTGACAACTGGCCCCCATAATGGTGCTTCCTACTTCTCTAATATACTGAAAACTGGCTCCCACTCATCGAGGTTTCGAGCGTCGTGATTCCAAAATGCATAAACAAATTGTCATCAGGATTCCCGATATCCCGATGACACAAACACCGATCAACATCTTCCTGTCGGGACCTTCACGACGACGTCGATTGCTGCCACGCGTCCTCTTCTAATGTACGGTCCCGATCTCTCAAGGGTTTTCGAGACTTGCGATGTCCCAATTCTTACGGCCTTAGGAACCCCGATTTCCTGACACCAAATATCCCGACTCTCTACGGATATTTTGACACCTGTCTCCCCAAATGGACAGTTCATATCTTCCCGGGGTTTTCACTTTGGACTTCTCTGAACTCCTGCCCACGAGAATGTTGATATCCTGAATCCCGATAGCATACCTCGCTCTCCGCCACGTGTATCCTCAAACGGACGGTCCAGATCTTCCCAGCGTTTCGAGACTTCTGATGTCCTAGACGCCTCGTCCCTAGGACTCGCGAAATGCCAGACTCCGACACACGTCCCAAGTGGATGGATGATTCAGATCACTCCTCGCATTTTCGAGACTTGAAGTGTTTCAATTTTCTTGTTCTCGAGAATTCCGATATGCCGATGGCTGGGATCCCGATGGTAACCCTCGGACAGCTCTGGTCTGATCTGATGGCTGATGGGTAATTGGACCAAGATCTAACGGTCTAGATCCATCCTTCCTGCGCACACTCTAGAGACTAAAATCCGAGCACCTTAACCCGATCCAACGGCCGACGGGATTTCTGATGAGATCCAACGGCTCAGATTGTCCCACCTTGTGCATTCTTCCACTACTTCGTGGATGTGGAAAGATCAATGGTCCAAAAGTTCTCCGGGGTCTTGGGATCTACGATCCCGATCTCCTCGTTGTTCACGAAGATAAAGGGAAAAAGGGGCAAGGTATGTAACACCCTCGTTACTTCCGTCAATCTAACGGTCGTGAATGGCTATGGGTCATCCGACGAGATCTCATTCGTCGATTTGTTACATATCCCTACACTGCTACCTCAGAACCTTAAGAGGGTCATTCCTCCTCGTACAGGGTTAATAAGACTTGCGCGTTCAAGTCCTTTTTTGGGGTTCTTGGTGAACCTTTCTAAGGAGGGAATCTCTGTGAGGAGATCTATACCGGGGCATTTCCGGAGGCAGATAAGGGTAAACAGCTTCCCGAGAACGGGTTGGAAGCCTAACTTAGTTCGACTCATGCCAAATTAAATTCATTTATCCACATAAGCCATGCGTGGTCTTTCTGTTATAAGCATATATCTAACATTACTTATCAAAACATTGCACAGACATTCTTGTACTGTAATTGTTCACCATTTCACAGTTTATGAGCATATATGTCAGCATATGAATTTCAATATGAAATATGAACAAAACACTTATTAGAAATAACTTCAGAAGTGGATGCGACTACTGAGAGGGGTGCTCGTTTCCACCCAACCGTAGGTGTAGCGACTCCCAGCAGATTTACCACTAGCCACCCCCGAGCTGAGACCACGATGCTGTGAGACTGTGTCTCTCGGTCTGCTAGTGACCAGGAGCGAAGGTTGCAATCCTTCCTCTCTGCTATCACTCACTCTGCGTAAAATGCCATAGCTCCCCTCGCATCTCCCTCCCAATCGCTTCTGCCATATGCCTTATCCTCTCGTGAGTTTGCGTGTGGCACGATTACCCTTGCGCCGATCAGGCCTGACGGCTCTACGGATGGGCGGTTCACCATCCCATCCCTCATCAAGCCATCAACCTACCAGCCTGTAAGGCATTAAATTCAGGGCCAGTGAGCCGCTTTTGGTTCTCCAGGCCAGTGGAGTCCAAATACGGTGTTAATTCTCGGTGGAAGTTAATGCCACCTTTCCAGGTGCCCTCCACCGCCATCGTGGTCTCTTTTTCTGCACATCCCCTCTCAGCAATCCTGCAATAAGTTCAAAATGTCATTCAAATTTGTTGACCTTTTCCTCAAGGTCCCTTTACATCACATATCCATTTTTATGAGTTTGCCATAGTTCTTGGCCAATCCAGTTATATTTACAAGCTGGGGGAAACAGAGTGTTACAATTCCCTCCCCCCTAAAAGGAACATCGTCCTCGATGTTCTCAGCTACTAACATGAATTGCATGTACAGAAGTAAAAAAAATCGGATATGCCTGTCTCATGGCATCCTCCATTTCCCAGTTAGCCTCATCTGGGCCAAAATGTTTCCACTGCACCTTGACCTGTGCAATGGTTCTGTTCTGGAGTGGGGTTTCCTTTCTATCTAGTATGCATTGGGGTTCTGGTAGAAATTCTCCCTCTGGTTCCACCTGGATCACAGACCAATCAATTATATGATTAACATCATGTACATATTTCTTCAATAATGAAACATGGAAAACATTATGTGCTTTTACTGTGGGAGGAAGTGCTAGCCGATAGGCTACAGGTCCAACTCTATCTAGA
>SNQJ01S0021387.1:28066-72441 GCA_010110895.2 Picea sitchensis | reverse complement strand
GTTTTGCATATTGCTGATATTTTATTTCTGCGTTGAAAACGATGTTTAGAATCCTCATGTTTCAGTTCTGAAATTTATTTTCTGTTAAGTTTTTATATGCTGAAACACCGCTGTGAGTATATGCTGAAACACAGTGCTGAGTCATATGCTGAAACACCACTGTGAGTATATGTTGAAACACAGTGCTGAGTCATATGCTGAAACACCACTGTGAGTATATGCTGAAACACAGTGCTGAGTCATATGCTGAAACACCACTGTGAGTATATGCTGAAACACAGTGCTGTAACATATGCTGAAACACAGTGCTGTAAGATATGCTGAAACACAGTGCTGAGTCATATGCTGAAACACCGTTGTGAGTATATGCTGAAACATATGTTGAAACAGTGATGAAACTGAGTTTGGCATTTAAATTTGGCTGAAAAATCAGCGAGACTGAAACTGGGTTGGGGTTTTGAAAAATTAATAGATTCCCCTTTTCAGTAATGGGGTCTTGACATCATAGGACCAATTAATCCCTCTTCTTCGCAACAACACAAGTATATCCTGACAACAACATATTATTTTACTAGATGGTTTGAAGTTGTACCTTTAAAAGTGATGAACACAAATCAGGTAGTATCCTTCCTAAACTCTCATATCATCACTCGTTTTGGCATTCCCAAATACATGGTTTTTGATAACGCCTCTTACTTTTCATCCCTTGATATGAACATTTTTTCTTTGGAAAAAGGGATTAAACTAAAGTTTTCTGCGAGCTACTACCCTCAAGGAAATGGCCTAGCAGAATCACCAACCAAAAATTTAATCAAGATTATTAAAAGGACAATTTCAGAAAATCACAAAAACTGGCACAATGCACTGTATAATGCACTCTGGGATGATAGGGTAAAACCAAAATCTTCTGTTGGTAATTCCCCTTTCTTCCTTGTTTACGGAAGAGACGCCATTATTCCCCCACATGTTTTACTCCCTTCTCTGCAATTGTCGTAGAAATTTCAAGAAGAGGAGTGCCCTCCCCTAGAAAATTGAATTAATGCCTTGTTAAAACAGGAGGAGGTAAGAAACCGAGCAAAGAAGAAACTGGATCAATATCATCAAATTGTAAAAAGTTGGTTTGATTCAAATTCTTTTTCGGATAGGAATTTCGATGTAGGAGATATGGTTCTCAAGTGGGATAAATCTCACGAGGGGAAGGGGGAACATACCAAGTTACAAAACCTATGGTTGGGACCATTTCTAATTTCTAAAAAATTGGGCCCCAACTCTTTCCGTCTACATAATTTGGAGGGACAACCAAATACTTTCCCAGTGAATGGCCAGGCTCTCAAGAGGTATTTCACCTAATGTTTTATGTTTCACTCTTTTGTAATTTTTTTTTTTTAATTTCCTTTTCTATTTTTTATTTTGGTTCTTTACATTTTGCTTGGTTTTGATTTGTTTTATGAATAATTATGTCTAAGTCACCATCTCATTTGTGGAAGGGAATCAAAATTTTCATTCATTAGCAATAGTTGATAACTTCCCAAGCACCTGAGCATTAAGTGATAAAAATCAAATCAATATAAATGAGTTTATGTTCAAATCAATGTTTCTAGTTTCTCATTGAAATTACAAGTAGACGTGATTGTCATTAATAAAATTCTAACGTTGTCCTTATTTTGAGAAAAACAACTCAACTATACCTTCCCATCCTTGAGATGATTTCCTAACCAAAATCTAAGCATCCAAGTCATGATGAGGGTCATCAAAACAAAAGAGTAATTGGTGAAAGATCATTTTTTTTTCATTCCAAACTATGAGATTTTCAGTATTACCCCGCCCTCTTGAATATCATTAAATTCTGCAAACTATAAACAAATTCTAGAGGGTTGAAAGCACGGTAATGTGTGGGAAGTGTATGTAAAACCATCAGGACACTGAACAGGTCTGTTGGCAGTGGGTAAATGCATGCATGATACCAAGCCAACTTCACCGAGGTACTGAATAGGCCTTTTGGCAGCGAAGCAATGCCAGGTTTAAGAAGATCCACAAGTCTCTTTTCAATTTGATCATAATGAAAAGATGTACCGTATCATGGTTAAATGACTCTTGGATAGGATAGAGGTAATGGATTGGTTCAAATGACATCCCTGCCAAGGCTATGAATGCATGTTGGAAGCAATGGCTCTATCAATAGTATCGAAGTCAACTACATAAGCAATTTCTACACTCGTAATCTAAGTTAGATATCGGATGGAATTTTTTTTAACAAAAATACATATGATGCTAAAATGCATTATTTTCTGAGTTATGATCAATATGCTTGACCTGCTGTTAACTATTTCTAAAAAGTTCATTTCTTTTTATTCACCCTAACATGAATTTTCTGATGATGCAGAGATAACTGCTTCGCCCAATACGTCACCATTGTTGGCAACCACACATGATTTTTGATACTTACCACAATCAAAAGAGACTATACATTTCTGTAGCTACCATCACCTTTAATTTGCAAATATTTCAAGGCAATGATTGGGTTAAGTTTACCTTATTGAGTTTTTCGTTTGCATTTTCGTTTGTTTTAGTTTTAATTCATGACTGTAAGCATGAATTTAAACATAAAAACTTGGATTGTTTTCACAATATTTTACTTTAGAAATATCGTTTTAAAATCCACCCATATGTGATTAAAGTTCAAATCTTTTGAAATGGTTGATTAACCCATAATCGATTTTTTGTTTTATTATGGTTGTTATGAATTCAATGGTTCGATAGTTCATTGTTGAAATGCTTTGATGCATGAAGAACCTTGGTTAACTATGGATATTCTTCTCATGAGTTTAATTTTCATATCAACATTCATGCCAATGAGTACAAATATGTTGTACTTGCATTTTTTCCTTACCTTGCTGGCCCAAAACATTAATGAAGCTATTCATTATGCCCATAGGGTTTTGTACTCTGTAGGTTTTGGCACTCATTGCGAGAGATGGTTTGGAACTCTATGAACCTTTTGGGTTTCATTTTCCCTAAATCTCATATCAAAGTTATGATATCTCCCAGACTTTGCTATTTTCATGCCTTCACTTTCCGCTCAGGCTTGTTTTTGTTGCTCGTCCGTTGGGAACCTAAAACTATCCTGATTGATTTCTGTTACATCCTTGTCATAGTGGTAATGGCACCCGTAGTCCATATTGAGCCAAACAGATGCCAATATTTACTATCCCATGACGATGCTATTGATGATATAAAGGCTCATGGGAGGGATGTATTCATTAAGAAGTTCGAGGGCTATAATCTCTAGGTTGCCAAATCTTTTGCACAAACCTTTGACAACTTCAAAGCCAATATTGGAGACATACAGTTGGAATTGGCAGAGGATTTCTTGAGCAAAGTGACAAGGCTCCAATCAAAAGGCGAGAGGTGGTTTAAAAACACTAAAATAGAAGAGGTCCCATGGAGTTTATTTATGACCTCCCGTAAAACCACTTGATGTATAAAAGGTATTCCTATCGCTCTGTTAAAACCTAGATGACATAGTCTACTTTTAATGCTGAAGAAATTTGTTACGTGTGAAGGTTGATATGGGCTGGTTTTTCTGTACCATATCCGTTTGCTTATGAATTTCATAGAGTTTGAGTTGGATATGCCCTTTTACCTATTGATGAGTCTTTACAAAATGTCCAATCATTACAAATGACAGGGTATCAATTTGAGTTTGTTTCACCATGGACTCATTAAACTCTTGTTGATTTATCACCTGTCAAAGATAAGTGACAATTGGGAAACTTTTCTTATAAGGAATGGATTCACCTAGGCCAACACTACATCCAACCCTCTTTTAACTGCAAATCCTAACTCAGACATGCCAGTGGTTGAAAGCCAATTTTTTAATTCAATTGATGGACTAGAATTTATTGATGAAACCCCTCTAGATAAAGGATTACCATGTAGGTTATCACCTGGAAGATCTCCGAAACAAGTGATTTCCAAATTAAAGGAAAATGATCCTCATATGCCTGTGAACGATTCTAGTTTAAATGTTTATGTTAAAACTGTTGCCAAGAATCTTCGTAAAGGAAAGAAACAACAAAGCACATATTTAAGTTTCAAGAATAAGAATGCCAGTTGTTTTCTTTCTAGAAAACTAAGAAATCGAAAGGAAAATCATCTGAGCTCGATTAATTCGATCGAGATCGATGATCGGTGCTCAGATCATGAGATAGAGGATTTATTGGCTCGTGAAGACCCAAAAAATTAGTGTTCTAGGAGAGAGGTTATTACCCATGTTAAACAATATGATTTCATGACCAATTTTCCCTCGTGTCTTATGGGTACAAAAATATTTTCCGGTATCAAGAACGATATAGAAAAAAACATAGGTAAAAGTGAAGCACTCCTTGTCGATTGTGTTCCACATCAATCTACCATTTCCCCGGTACACTATGATAACTACCTCAAATGGATAGAGTTTTACTATACAGATGTTCCTCTCTTAAAAGCCCAAATTAAAACCTTGACTTCTCAGAACGCTCTATTGAAACAAGAGAACCTTGATCTCAAGGCACATATAGAGAGGGAGAATAAACGAATCAAGAGGGTTGGAAATATAATCATTAAGAACACAACCAGTTTCAAAGCAATTATAAACTTCGATCTGTCAGATCCCTCTTTGGCTAATCTTTAATGGTAAAATGATTTTGTTTTGATTTCATTCGATTCTGTTATCAAAGTTGAAATAGGTAGATTTGAATTTTGATTTCATTTTCCAAAAATAATAGTAGCTACAAAATCAATGATTCTGTAGCCAGTCTCTTTTGAATAATAATTAGTAATTGTTTTTTTTAATATATCAAATTGGTTTTGCTATTCTTAGGAAATGGAAGATTGTGTTGTTGATTGTCTGGAGAAATTTTTTTCAATTATACGCTCAAATGTTCATTAGTTTCTCCTTTCTTATGTTTTTATCAAACTTTGGTTTAATTTTGAACAAACCAACTCTTGTATGAGTGGTTTTCAGTTCACTATTTTTGTAATATTACTTGATTTTTGGGGATTCAACTCTATCCCGTGTGATATGAGCATTTGGATCTTGAATTAGTTTAAATACTGTTCACTCTTGTTAGTGAGGAGATCTTTTGATTTGGATGCATTATGGACATGTAACTTTCAAGACTATATGGACAAGCTTTTCACTCTTTGGCTTTAGACCAGCATGGAGCTTTCCCATTAGATTTTTCCATTTATATTATGGAATGTTAATATGTTATACAACTTTAGTCTTATTAGCATATGATATTTCATTTTATTCAGCACTTTAAATTCTGTCTGTAATTTGTTGTTCATATATTACATCTCTGATCATTATTTCATTTAAATATCATTGATTTATGCTTGATGTTAAGTGATGTATTGCATGAATACTTTATATTAAATTTCTCTTACTATAAGTGTTCGTCATTACAAGATCACAGGATCTATATGTTTATTACTCTGTTCTTATATCTTTGCTCTAAAAAATACCTTTGATTTTACTCTGGGAATGTTAGCACAAGCCTGTCACAGGTTTTTCTCTCAGTCAAGATAACAAGGAGTTTGAATTGCACAGAGACATAAACTCAGTAGTTGATTAATCTCAGGTTAGTTTTACTCATATTTTCTTTATGTTTTTAGTTTGTTTATTAATGAAATAGGAACAATTTAAATTGGATTTGACTGTTATCCTGTTCTTGTTTCAAATTATGTCTTATCAGTATGTGTGAATTCTTAGATTTTAAATTATTAAACAAAAAATATAAAATGTATGTGCTTTATTTATCTAGTTCATAAACAATTGCAAAAATAATTGATTTCGCAAGAGATCCACCAAAACTTGCAAATTGTAAATACCCTATTCATAATCACATGCTCATGTTTCTGTTTTGAACTTGTAAATAATTTAAATTTATGTATATAGTATCATAGTTTCTTTTAGATTAATTTTCTTTGTTTTTATCATTTTAGGATTTTAGTCGGCCAACGGAGCCGTTAAACCTATCAGGTCATCTCACTCCAAACGACTTGGGTTATTTAGACAACCCTGGTCTGGATTTGACCTTCCAGTTGATGGTGTGTCACTTACGCCTGTCAACAGGTACATGATAATACACAACTTCAGGTTACCAATCAGGGTAGATTGAAGTTTGTTATTGCTTCTAAGATGATAGATGATGTTTATTTGGATGTGGTTCCTTTGGATATATGTGGTATTGTATTAAGGAGTCCTTATCTTTATGACATAAAAATGATATTGTTCTGGAAAGAGAACAAATACCATCTCACAAAAGATGAAGTGGAATATACTGCTAGAGCTCATAGCATGGAATCTAACCCATCACTTATTAGTGCAAGTCAAATAAAGAGAACTATACATACTTGTAAGAACCTTGTTGATAGCAACGCAACCCCTTCACCACCCACAAGATGGAAGGTCCACGCGCATAGAGGATCTTCTCTCTCTCGTCTCGAAGAACACTAACCGGTCCTTCTATTTCCCTATCGGGAAATCTACACNGTGGTCGAATGTTGTACTCTCGGATCACCGAGACCCGACACCTCAGTCAACGCTGACCTTTCCCTTACCTATCGGAACTTCTCCTATCGCGATTTCGCTACTCACGATGTCGAACCACTCGGTTCTCCAACTCCCGATGCCTGATACGCCGAAACTCTGATATACTTCACGGGTTGACTTTTCAACGGTCCCGTCACCTCGTCGGGATTTCAGACTTCGCGGGATCGTGAATCCTGATTTTCAATGTTCAGGACTTCTCGCTGTGAGACCCTGATAGCTTGTGCCACCTGTCCTCCACTCGCCGACTCCGCTATGGCCCACACACTTTCCTTCAACTTTCGGGATATCGCGTATCGCAATATCGCTATTCCTGTTGAAATGTTTTGGAGTTTCAATCTACGAAACATCGATACACAATATATGTGTAGATCCAACGGTCCTCGTGGCCCTGATCAACGACTCTGCCCCTCCTAATACTTTCGCCTCCAGAGAATACTCCGTCGTATCTCCCCTGCACCTCTGCAAGATCTAACAACCTCGGATTATCGTGAACTCTCCTCGGAGAATACCGACCTCTCGTTCTCCCTTATGCAATCCATGAAATGACTAAGTGTTCCTCTCCACAGAACTCGTTCACCTGCGACGCCTCTTATGAAATTTAAGTCACAGCTTCCCTGTGCTATCCTTCCATGAATTCAAAGGCCTATTCCTCCCGAGCTTTCAAACGACTTTCAAGTCCTTCAGGAAACTCTTGCACGCACTCCCTGTGGAAAACCTTCAACCACATCTAAGTGTTGAAGTCCCTCGACTCTGCACACGCCTGCGGCAACAGTCTCTCAACGCTTTCCTCAGGTTTGTTACCCTAAATCTTTTCCCCAGCCTGTGCACTTCTTGCACAACTCCTATGCCCAACTACACCTTTTGGATGAATGAGAACAAAAGTTATCTCTATCTGAACCCTCTGTCAACTCACTCCTTTCGGACACTTCGACTGCACTCCTTGCAGGAATTTTCTGGTTCAGATAGAGAAACAATTGAAACTCATTCCTTCTTCCTCTCGGACTTCAATTCATACATGAAATCATATACACAACATATAAAATCAAATGTATAACTGGAATCAAACATTCATGAGCACATCATTCAGCATCAATACACAGAGAACAACACAAACCATAAAATTGAATCACAGTTTTCTTCTATTAATTCAATTTTCTATACATGGGTGTTCTTGCACAGCTCTCTGCTTCTTCTATGCTCCAATGCTTCTAACTCCAATAATGTTACAATGCACAATGAGGGTGTCTATATCCCATTTCCCTCTTGCGCTCTAAAGCTATCAAATCTAGAATTAATTTCTATCTACCTGCATTAACTACTTTAAATGTCGTCTATCTACTAAGGATGAGAGAAATCCGCTCAAGGTCCATTTACAATATACAAGTGTGCCTTTTCTTAATGTCTCATTTAAGAACGAGCAACAACTTTAAGGTTATTTCAAAAATTGTGTTGGCTTGTCCAGCTGTCCTTCGCTTCCGCGCTGGCTCGCTTGATGTGGGAGATGCTCCTGCATCATACTCCCTCGCTTGAAAAACTTTCATGGGCTCCTGTCCATGAGCTCCTGCATGGTTTGTCCATGCTTTTGTATCTCTGCTTCAGTCTCCCAGCTGGAATCTTCAATTGGATGATTCTTCCACTTGACCAGATACTTGAAGTATTGCTTTCGCCTGGTCCTCTTGCTCACTCTCTTATCTAGTATGCACTCCATATATGGCTTCTCTGCAACTGGCATTTGTTTCATCCACTGGATCACTGGCTTCTCACCTCTAGTCCCTATTTCACCATCCTTATACGGGTACAAATCCGAGATATTGAATATCGGAGAAATTCCGATCCCATCGGGTAATTCGATCTCGTAAGCATTTGTCCCAATCTTCTTCAAGATCTTACATGGCCCGATTTTCTTCATCTTCAGCTTATTGTATGTTCCTCTCAGGAACCTTTCTTTCCTCAAATGTGCCAGAACCAGATCACCAACCTCAAACTGAAGTTGTCTCTTATGCTGATCTGCTCTGCGTTTATATTCTTGGCTTGATTTCAGCAGTCGCTCCTTCACCTGGCTGTGAAGTTCTTTCGTCGCCTCTGTGAAATATTTTGCACTAGCGCTCCTAGTCGCAGTCTGTTTTGAATCCCTTAGTTTAGAAATTCCTCTTGGATGCATGCCATAAACAATCTGAAATGGACTCTAGCCTGTGCTTCGGTTGACTGAGTCATTGTACGCAAACTCAACCTATGGCAATATATGGTCCCACTGGCTGTGGTGCTCTGTCACCAAGCTTCTCAGCAAGTCTCCCAGACTTTTGTTGACCACTTCTATCTGCCCATCCATCTGCGGATGATAAGATGAACTAAATGCGAAGTTAGTTCCCATCTTCTTCCATAAGGTCCTCCAAAAATGCCCTATGAATTTAGTGTCTCAGTCTGAAACAATGCTCCTCGACAACCCATGAATTCGAATGACCTCTTTGAAAAATAGGTTCGCGATGTGAGTCGCGTCACTAGTCTTTTGACATGGAATGAAGTGTGCCATCTTGGAAAATCTATCCACCACCACAAAGATTGAATCAACACCTCTTTGTGTTCTTGGCAACCCCAATACAAAATCCATGCTAATCGCTTCCCACGGCCTTTCTGGTATGGGGAATGGTTGATAGAATCCCGCATTCTGCTTCCTTCCCTTCGAATGCTGGAAAATTCTACATCTTTATACAAATCTCTTGACATCTGATTGCATCCTTGGCCAAAAGTATGACTCGCTTAGCTTCGCGAATGTTTTGTCATGACCAAAATTCCTTGCCAATCCTCCACTATGTTTTTCCTTCAACAAGTTCTCCCTCATGGAGCATTTTAGAATACACAGTTGATTGCCTCTGAACAACAATCCCTCCTGGATCATATAGTCTATCCAAGGGATTCTGTCTCTGAGAACTGGATTCTCAGTTGCTTCATATGCCTCTTTGAAATCCTGATCATCTACGTACATGTCCCTGAGATCATCAAAACCCAACGTTTTGACTCATAACTCCTGCAACAGTAAACACTTCTTGCTCAAAGCATCAACAACTTTGTTAGTAGTACCAGAAATATGTTTAATCACAAATGTGAAATTCTGCATATATTCAACCCATTTAACATGTTTCTGATTCAACTTCTCCTGTTGAGTCACAAACTGCAGTGCATGATTGTCACTGTACAATACAAACTCTTTTGGGATTAAGTAATGCCTCCATTTCTTCAATGCCTATATGATGGCATAAAACTCCTTATCATACGTGGAGTATTTCAATTTCGCTTCATTTAGCTTCTCGCTGAAATATGCGATCGACCTGTCTTCTTGACTCAAGACCACCCCAATTGCAAATCCGCTTGCATCACATTTCACCTGAAATGTCTTCAAGAAATCCGACAACACCAAAACTGGTTGTTCCGTAATCTTCCTCTTCAGCAGGTTAAAACTCTTCTCCGCCTCTGTTGTCCAGTGAAAATATTTATGCCTCTTCTTCACTGTATCCATCATCGCTACGCTGATTCCACTGAAATTCCTGATGAATTTTCGGTAGAAACTAGCCAATCCATGAAAACGTTTCACCTCAAATATATTCTTCGGTGATGGCCAATTCTTGATCACTTCCACCTTATCTGGATCCATTCTCAACTCATTCGTAGAAACAACAAACCCCAAGTAAATGAGCTCTATCTTCATGAACAAGGATTTCTTCATATTTATCAACAACTTCTCCTACTGTAGTCTCTGCATCACTGTAGCCAAATGCTTCAAGTGTTCTGCCACTGATTTACTGTAAACCAGTATGTCATCCAAATACACAATGACAAATTTTCCGATGAACTCCCTTAGGACTTCGTTCATCAACCTCATGAAGGTACTTGGCACATTTGTTAAGCCAAACGGAATAACAAGCCATTCATACAAACCCTCGTTTGTTTTGAACACTGTCTTCCATTCATCACCCTCTCTCATGCGAATATGGTGATATCCACTTTTCAGATCAATCTTTGAAAAATACCTTGCTCCACTCAAGCAATCCATCAGATCATCCATCCTCGGAAATGGAAATCTGTACCTGATGGCTATTTTGTTGATCTCCCTTGAGTCGATACACATCCTACAACCTCTGTCTTTCTTCGGACTGAGTACTATTGGAACAACACATGGACTCAAGCTTTCCCTGACTAAACCTTTGTCCAATAACTCCTGGACCTGCCTTTTAACCTCCTCATTCTCCCGCGGTGTCAATCTGTACGCGGATTTGTTTGGAAAACTGGCTCCTAGTATGAGATCAATATGTTGACTCACACTCCTGATCGGTGGCAATGAACGAGGTAATTCGTCCACTATGATGTCAGCGAACTCTTCCAGCAGTTCCTGAACTTCTTCTGGAAAATCATCCACTCTTGTGCTAGTCAGAACAATCCTCGGTTTTCTGACCACAAAGAATTGTGGATCCTCCTTCTTCTTAACCTCTGTAAGAAGTTCCTTCCCACTCATGAGAAGTACAGTGTTTCTTACCTCCGGTTTCACCTCCTTATCCTTTATCGAAAGCAACATGTGTGTACTCCCATTCTTCTCCAGGGTGTATGTGTTCATTCACCCATCATGAATCACATTTCTGTCATATTGCCATGGTTTACCCAACAATAGATGACAAACATCCATGGGAATAACATCACACAAGATTTTATCATTATATCCACCTATCTTGAATTCAACCAAGCATTGTTTAGTAACATTTACCTGGTGTCCTTTCTATAGCCACAAAACTTTGTATGGGCTTGGATGATCAATCGTCTCCAGCTCCAACTTCTCTACCATCTCTGTAGAAACGAGATTATCCATGCTACCACTGTCTACAATGACCTTGCATACCCTGTCCTTGGTCTTGCAAGCAGTCCTGAAAAGTCTGGTCCTTTGGACTGAACTCTCCACCTCCTTCTTGGGTGTCAAAAGGACTTTTTGCATCATGAGTGATCTTCCGCCTTCAGTGTCTTCGACCTCAACATCCTGCCTCTGCGCTTCGGTGATGTGAGCTTCTCCAATGTCCTTATTTTTCTATGGACACTCATAAGACTTGTGCCCATTCTTTCCACATGTGAAGTATGTAATGACTCCACCTCTTCCTCTTCCACTGCCTCTAGTACGAGGAAAAATGTTATTAACAACATAATCTCCCCTCTTCTCATTATGATGCCCTCTCTCCTCAACATATGGCCCTCTCTGTGAGGTTCCACCTCTCTCAGTATGAGTCTGAGGTTTCTTCCATTCCTCCTTGGGCTTCTGAGTTCTATCTTGGGCAACTGATTTGCCTCTGGGCTGACTTCTGCCTCGACCCCTCTGACTTTTCTTTCGACTCAGCTTCTCTTCTGCTTTCAGATCCATTTGATAAGCATATTCCACCGTTCGGATGGTTACCATGCTCATCTCATCTTGGATATCATATCTCAGGCCATTCATATATCTAGCAACCTTCTCATCATCACTCTCCCGATGACCTGCTCTGATGTTCAGTCTGTAGAATTCCTCAGTGTATTCTTTCACGGTCATCAACTTCTGTCTCATGTTCTACATCCTCCTGAACAGAGTAATTTGATAGTCTCTGGGGATGAATTTCGCCTTCATCTTTGTGATCATCCTGTCCCATATTTTGATCTTCTGCTTTCCCTTGCAGCGTCTGTCAGCTTGTAGCTCATCCCACCACAATGCTGCATGTCCTTTCAAGATTGTAACAACATGCTTGACCTTCTTGTCTTCTTCGACATCTTCGTAGTCAAAGTATGTGTCTAGAGATCTAATCCAATCTAGAAGCTCCTCTGCATCCAAGTTTCCCTTGTAAACTGGAATGTCCATCTTTTCTCTTGCCCCCATCCTGGAAATAGCTCTGATCAACCGATCGTTTGATTCATCTTTGAATGCAACTTCTTCTTCACGTTCAGCCTTGACTTCACTCTTAGAATCACTTAGATCCCCTGCACTGGTTGTGCATCTTTGCGCTATCTCCATGTCTTCGAGTCTTGCTCGGAGATCATGCATTTGTCTCTCTATGGTTGGATCTTCCATCTACCTGCCTCTTCGTCATGACATTTCCCTATCCTCTGGATCAGGTGATTGTCTTTCTCTCCTTGGTGGCATGGTGAATTCTCTTTGTCTGCTACAAAAAGAAAAGAATCTTTTCGAGCTCTGATACCAAACTGATAGCAATGCATCCCCTTCACCACCCGCAGGTCGGAAGGTCCATGCGCACACAAGATCTTCTCTCTCTCGGCCCGAAGAACACTAATCGGTCCTTCTATTTACCTATCGGGAAATCTACACCCACATATCTCTTCTTGCTGATCCCCCTCTCTACTTATTGGGGAATTGGACTTCGCGACTTTGCGAGTTCAGTGGTCGAATGCTGTACTCTCGGATCATCGAGACCCAACACCTCAGTCAACGCTGACCTTTCCCTTACCTGTCGAAACTTCTCCTATCACGATTTCGCTACTCGCGATGTCGAACCACTCGGTTCTCCGACTCTCGATGCTCGATATGCCGAAACTCCGATATACTTCACGGGTTTACTTTTCAACGGTCCCGGCACCTTGTTAGGATTTCAGACTTCGTGAGATCGCGAATCCTGATGTTCAATGTTCAGGACTTCTCGCTGCGAGACTCCAATAGCTCGTGCCACCTGTCCTCCACTCGCCGACTCCACTGTGGCCCACACACTGTCCTTCGACTGTCGGGATATCACGTATCGCAATATCGCTATTCCTATTGAAATGTTTTAGAGTTTCGATATACGAAACCTCGATACACGATATATGTGTATATCCAATGGTCCTCGTGGCCCTGATCAACGGCTCTGCCCCTCCTAAGATTTTAGCCTCTAGAGAATACTCCATCGTATCTCCCCTGCACCTCTGCAAGATCTAACGGCCTCGGATTATCGCGAACTCTCCTCGGAGAATACCGATTGCTCGTTCTCCCTTATGCAATCCATGAAATGACTAAGTGTTCCTCTCCACGAAACTCGTTCACCTGCTAACAGACCTGCGATGCCTCTTACGAACTTTAAGTCATAGCTTCCCTGTGCTATCCTTCCATGAATTCAAAGGCCTATTCCTCCTGAGCTTTCACATGACTTTCAAGTCCTTCAGGAAACTCTTGCACGCACTCCTTGCGGAAAACCTTCAACCATGTCTAAGTGTTGAAGTCCCTCGACTCTGCGCACACCTGCGGCAGCAGTCTCTCAACGCTTTGCTCAGGTTCATTACCCTGAAGCTTTTCCCTAGCCCACGCACTTCTTGCATGGCTCCTATGCCAAACTACACCTTTTGGATGAATGAGAACAAAAGTTATCTCTATCTGAACCCTCTGTCAACGCACTCCTTGCAGACACTTTGACTGCACTCCTTGCAGGAATTTTCTGATTCAGATAAAGAAACAATTGAAACTCATTCCTTCTTCCTCTCGGACTTCAATTCATACATGAAATCATATATACAGCATATAAAAGCAAATGTATAACTGGAATCAAACATTCATGAGCACATCATTCAGCATCAATACACAGAGAACAACACAAACCATGAAATTGAATCACAACTTTCTTCTATTAATTCAATTTTCTGTACATGGGTGTTCTTGCACAACTCTCTGCTTCTTCTATGCTCCAATGCTTCTAACTCCAATAATGTTACAATGCACAATGAGGGTGTCTATATCCTGTTTCCCTCTTGCGCTCTAAAGCTATAAAATCTAGAATTAATTTCTATCTACCTGCATTAACTACTTTAAATGTCGTCTATCTACTAAGGACGAGAGCAATCCACTCAAGGTCCATTTACAATATACAAGTGTGCCTTTTCTTAATGGCTCATTTAAGAACGCGCAAAGACTTTAAGGTTATTTCAAAAATTGTGCTGGCTTGTCCATCTATCCTCCACTTTTGCGCTGGCTCGCTTGATGTGGGAGATGCTCCTGCATCACTTGTGCTTACGATTGTAAAAACCAATGATCTTGATAAGTCTAATGCTCTCGACACTTTTAATACTTTACATAAAAATTAAATTCTTGATATGAGACATGTCTTTTAGTGGGGAGGTAGACAGAAAAGGGCCTTCGACACTTTGTGAGAAAATATCAACCCCACACCAATACTATGTCTACCAGATCTTCAACAACCATTCAAGGTTGCAATCAGTGCCAATGTAGATTCCATGAGAGCAAATATACTTTTTAGACCTCTTTGTTTTGCATCTATTGTTTTGAAGAATGTTTATGTTGCCTATGTTGTAAACAATGTTATTGACAAAGTCCTCAAAGATGTATTTGAGAGGCTAATCCATGGCTTGTAGGTGAAAAGATTTTGATTTCAGGACAAACCATTCTACCATTTAGGTAAACCTTGTATATATACCATCGTGAAAATGCATTTAATTGAAGAAGCTTACACTTCTCTTGTAATTGGGAATTTTGGAGTAGAGAGGATTGTAATGTATTTGTTGAGGTTATGTTTGCCTTGAATGAATGTAATTGTAACCATGATTGTAAAGGGGTGTGTGATGTGCATTTTTAAGCCCACTAATAGAAAGTTGGGGTTGTACACGCCACTCCCTGTTCCTTATCATCCTTGGAAGGGTATGGTTATCACTTGAAGCTGTTAAGGGTCACATGAAGTTGTTGTGGGTCAATTCATCCTTATATTTTTATATTTTTATCCTTATCCTTGTTTAAGTTTTACTTTTGATTTGTTCCTTATGGTTTTCTTAGGTTTTAGCAGAAATAAATCAAGGTTGATATTGGCCCATACCTTTGGTTTATATCTTCATCTCATCACAAGATTAGACAACCATCACCATCATCCTTTTGCCACCACTACCCTAACATGTCACCCCTTCCACTATGCGCTTAAACCCCTCCACTCTGTCCCTCTACCCATTAGAAGGTCAAATAAAATTCGTTTTAGTATGCTGACATCTCATCAGGACATTTCGTAGCACATATCAAGTACATATTCTCTCATTACCATTATTACACTTATGAGGCTTGTGTCAGTCGATCTCCTTGTTTTCAACATTCATGATTTAAAGGAAATAATTTGGGATTTAGTCATTTAAGGTTGTTCTTGTGTTTCCCCTCCTAGGCACTAAGAATTGAGGATCCACATTACCAACCTACCCCTTTTACCTTTTCTATCACCAATTCTCAGCTAGTTGTAGTATTTTCATCTTCTTTTACTACAATTGAGGAAATCTTGTTGTCAAAGCCATTTTGCCTATCTCTTTCTTGGCCCTTGCGGTTTATACTGCAAAATATGCTACAGATTATGCTGCAAATCCCCTGTTTTGGTGTTGCGAACATGTACATAAAACTCATGATTGTTATACTCTAATCACATAACCTGTATCAGTTGATTCCCTTTAAATTTTCAATTGTTATTTCAAGTCTAAAGTCTGTCTACGTTGGAAATTTAAAGAGCCTTGCTGATAAAAGTTGTGATGACCTTGCAAATGATGGTGAAGTGTTATCTTAAAACTTTGGCAGTTGCTTCCTCCTTTAATATCCATTTTCTTGAAGGGTTTTATTCCATTTCTTAACCATGAATTTCCCTTTCATAAGCTCAGAAGTCAAATAGGCAGGAAAAATTTGAAGCCTTAAAATAAGCCAGCTTTGAAAAATACCATCATTCCAAACCCTAAGACCTTTGTTCTTTTTTTGGCCTCTCATATCTTTCATATGATTGTATTATTTTTCCTCCTATAATAACAAATGGATACACCACAACAAAAGAAGGCTCACAAGGGTGGGGGTGTAGTAAGGACCGAGCCCTATGATATGCAGTTATTTGATGTTGAAACTTTGATCAGAGTGGTCTTCCAGTGAGTTGGATGTTTCAATTTTTGTCAGAATATGCAGAGGGGACACCCTGAGGTAGCCAAAGAGTCTGCCTTGAATTTTGATGGCACAAAAACCAAGGTGGGAACCCTTGAAATGGAGGTATCTTAAGCCTCCATTGCAATAGCCACCGAGATACCCAACATTGGTGAAAGATGGTTTAAATACATGAATCTTACTGCAACCTTCTCTAAGGAGTTCCTCAAACTAGAATGTCAGGGAGATAACCTATCAAAGGGAGTTCCTAGGAGCCACTTGGTTGAGGGATTTGACAAGATGTTAAGGGTGATATAGAGATATTTCACCTGTGAGGGTAGACTTAATATGATTTACCAATACCACATTATAATTTTGCTGCACTTCATAGGCAAAGACCTCATGAACCTCCCTTTCTATTTATTTAGGAGTATTGGGAAAATGGTTGACAGGGTCCAAGCCAAGTCCAAGGCTGTGGACACAAGTGTTTTTCACTCAGAGTTTATTAGGATGATTTTTATGGAGGAGTTGAAGAAGAGAAGCATAGCTTGGGAACAATTCATTGCCTTTGCACATCTGCAATTAAACGTAGCTCCTACTCCTCAATCTAAGGTGCAAAGCCCTTTGCAAACTGATAATGTTTTTCACACAAAGACAAGTAAAAAGAGAGAGGGAAAACAAATTTATAAAGATGATGAGGCTCCTAAGGAACAAGAATAAGAATAAGGGGGAGCTCATCACTCTCCAAAAAGGGATTTTTCACCCTGACCAGCTCTAGAATTAGCAGCAATTCCCTCAGCTAAAACCACAGGTAAAAAAGGGAGAAGGTTAATCTTCCCCTCACCTACTACTACAGTTGAGACTAAATCTAGGAGGCCCTTTTCCATGTCATCAAACAAGAAGGAAAATAATGAAAAAGAAGTCATAACATAAGCTCTTATCAAAAGGAAGGATAAGGGTAAAATTGAGACTGTTGAGAAACATGTTGAAGTCATAGACATAACCACTCCCCCTGACAACCCTACCTTCAAAAGAATGATAAGAAAACTCAGAGTTGCTAGAAAGGAGATTGCTCACTTGAAGGGAGAAGGATTGGATGAGAGGAAAAAGTTAAAGGATCTGATGGATATGTATTTGGAAACCATTGACAAATCTAGGTTTACAACAGAGAGATTTCTTCCCTGTCATAGGCAGCTTAGGAATCTATACAGGCAGAACATAGATTTACAATCTTAGATCATAAATCTCAACCTGGAGTTGCATCCTTTCAAAGAAAAATTAGCTCAAAGAAATATGAATGTGTTATCTCAAGATGCAAGCAGGAGGAGTACCATAATCAGGAGGTGAAATGAAGTGGCTGAAAGAATCTAAATTTTAAAGGTGGTTATCCTTGTATTTTGAAGTTTTGGTGGGAGGTAATATGCTTATACCTGATTTTTCATTCATATAACCTATTTGGAGGCTTCTATAATATTATATACCTTTGGAAAGGGTTTTTGGGTATTTTTGGCTCAAACTACACAAATCAGACATCTACAGGACATTTCGTAGCGCTTGGCCCTGCAAAATGATCTACACAGACATAAGCTACAAATTCATTGTGAAATGATCTACACAGACAAAAGCTGCAAATTCACTATGAAATCTTCTATGAAATGATCTACACAAATAGAAGATGCAACTTCACTACAAAATCTGTTGCGAAATGGTCTACACAGTTGGGTGCTACATAATTTGCTGCAAAATCCACTACAAACTGGATGATACAGTCAATGCTACAAGATTCGCTGCAAATTCCTATTTTGATGGATTTTGAGAGAATCAATGGTCACCAGATGTCTAGTAGAGAATAAAATAGATGCTTAGAGGTCAATTAGAGATAAAGGTTATCTGGAAATGAAGGAGATGCACTCAAAGAACACCTCACTATGCAAGTATTATGGTGTTAGGATGGTTGCCAACATTTCCCCTGTTTATAGTAGTTTGTTTTTTCCACTTGAACAAGTGTAAGATTTTCAGTTTTAGGTGGGAGAATCCTATGTTAGAGGATCAAGCTCGAATTGCATGTTGTCATTCCTTGTTTAGGCTATACATGCAAAATTAGAAGAAATTTTTTGGGTTCAAATGGTTGAGCATAGACTCCCTTATTAATGTTTTGATGTAACAAATCCAAACTCTGGTTTTTATGTATGAGATTTGAGAAATTTTTCCTAATAAAAGTCATCTTTCTTTTCCAATCATCTTACTTCTTTCTCACTCTGATTTTCTCATCATTGAATGATTCAATTGATGTATTATATCTGTGTTACAATGTATGTTTGATTGTGATGTTGTTGTAATTATTATTAGCATTTTAAAGCTTAGATTAAAGAAGTTCTTGTGTCTGATCTTTTCCCTCACTTGTCTGCTAGTAAGGCCTGATGCTAATAGGATACTACTCATCCTTCTCATTAAAGTCTTCCATCTACCCACACTTCTCTTTAAATCACTGACTGAAGTTAGCCAAGAACTCACTTGCTTATGCATCTTTCCTAGAAATTTATGTGTTTGTGCATTACTATGCTGAGTTTTATCCATTTGACACCTTATCATAAATTGACCATTACAAACCCATTTGATGGGTACTGGGCTTATCTTCTAGTAGTTTGAGGGTGAATCTCAATGCTAACAAGTATCTCCTTGGATTTTGTAAGGGGGTTGTCTATGTCAAAATGGGTCATGACTACTTGTATGTAGTAGTGGATAGGTTAAAAAGACACGTGTCTTGATGCCATGTAAAAAGAAAATCACTGCTGAGAAAACTACTCATGTTTTCTTTCAGCATGTATGGCTCCCACTTTGGACTACCCACGGTCATTATTTTGGATCGAGACATTTGATTCCTTGGGAAGTTTATGTGGAGAATGATGGACACCAATATGAAGAGGAGGATTGATTTTCATCCATAGATCAATGATCAGCCACAGGTTGCAAGAAAAACAATGTTTCAATTGCTTCTAGGTTACCACAACAAACATCCCAAGTTGTGGGATGATAAAATACAGTGTATGCAACATGCACTCTTCACCATCTTGGAGAGAATATGCATGAATGCATTTTGTGATATACCATTGAATATGCAAATATACTTAGTTGTAAACATGAAACTTTATGAGCGTCCAATGATCATGGATCAACAGGAGAGTGTTTTAGTACCTTTAGTGGACGAGTTTTCTCCTAAATACTAGGATGAGTTAACATAAGATATCATCATGGAGATAAGGACGAGGATTTCATACAAGGGTGATTTTTTAGTGGGCTCGAAGGGTACACATCCAAGTAAATCATGGTGGATCGAGAAATATAAAGTGAGGCAACAATTCCCTCACCTACCTAGTGACTATTGAGGCTTTTGGAGGCACAAAATATTCTTAGTGGGGAGGAATGATCTAGGATGATCCAAAAGGGAAAAAATTCAAAGTCCTAAAATCTTAGAAAAAATGGAACCAAGTCGAAGAGATTGTCAAGATATTTCTGTCGACATAAACGATTCATCAAATGAAGTCTGAACGAACAAGTTATGGTGAGTCAAAGTTTTGGTCAACCAAGTCAAAGTCAACAGGGTGACATCATCATCCATACTACTGACATCAGTAGCTTACTATGCAGGGATACTGTCAGCATGAAGTCATGGTGACATCATAATGTCGACATGGCACTAGTCAGAGGCCGACATGTGGCATGCATTTTTGGTGTTTTTTGTGGCCACTTGGGCCAATTAGTGAGTGTCACGTGGCACCCCTAGGTGATGCCACATGGCACAACCTAGGGGCCGCCACATGGAAGACTCACATAATGACAAGTGGTGGTTTAATAGGAAGGTGACATGACAGGGGATATCCGCCAAGGTGCCACATGGCCCAATCACAGTGTACCATGTGGCAGCCCCAAAATGCCCAATGTGGGCTATAGGAGAAAAATCCAAAATAAATATTAAATAGGCTGTTGGCTAGACCGACCAATGCCCCACATAATATGAGCATACCCTGTGCCCTAGAGGCTCCCAAAAAATTCCGACAATCAAATTAAGAAAGGGTTGACCACCCGTATATCCGTGCACCCATCACCATCAAGAGTTGGTTCAGGGTCTAGATTTGGTGGGAAGCTTCCACAGTAATATATGGTGGATATATTATATAGTGGTTAATCTCTATATTTATATTTTGTTCCAACAGATTTGCACATAGCTTATATATTGGTTACAATGGACACCAAAAGGAGGAGGCCCACAGACTTGACCTCGATACCTCCCCACCTATATGCCTTAATTGTACTACTGCCAATCAACCGGGCTAACTACTCGTGTTGTAAAGACCTCCGAAAAAAATTAATTTAAACTCAAATTTTTCCAAAGATCAGGGTTTTGCGCCTAGTACGATACGACGTCACATTTTCCATTGCAGGTGTTGTTCCAGAGTCTGTACTTAAGGCTTAGAAAGTATAGTGTCTAGGCATTTGAAAGTGAGTGAAGAGTAAGGAGGGGGAAAGCATCAACCTTTGGGAAAGGAAGCTAAGGATGATTTCTAGGTTATCGCTATCGCGCTTCCAATTGTTCCTAGATGTTTATATCTCGTTCAATTGCGGCCCATGAACGTTCAAGTTCTACCCGGGTGGTGGCTGTTTTGAGTATAGCATCGAAAATGTTTAAAGCGATATGTGTTTGGTCCGATAAACCGGGTTCAATATTAGGCTGTCTTACAATGGGAACAGTCATAGAGGAACAATAAACTAAAAGTGAGTTCGAAATTTTTGATGCTGTATCAATTTGATCTTATAAAATAGAACTTTGAATCCAATATTAAGGATAAAATGAAAACCAAAGGCCTTTTTCCGTAACTGAGTTATATTTTAAATAAATGGTGTGTGAAATATGAGAAAAACATTAAGTTGTCTATAAAGAAAGGCTCCTATCAAGGGGGAATCTCACCCTGTAAATAAAAGAAGAAAATAAGATAAGAAGAAATCTGACGAAGCATAAAATATGACAATCTAAAAGGTTCATGGGTCTTGTACTTGCTAATAACCGATACAGAGGAAAAACTGTGAATGATATAGATAGCTAAAAATTGATCACCACAGTAGAGGTTTTACTAAATTGTAATGAAACATTCATCAGACATATATAAGTGAAATGAAATTGAATATGAAATCACAGAGAAAACAAACTCATAACACAATCTTGATGGAATCAGGAGTCTCCAGATCGCTTTGTATTAATTCTAAAAAGGAGATAGCCTCTATTACAATCGACCAAAAAGGTCCAGCCCCCTTTTTCTTTCTTCAAAGTGTATATTTATACAAATTTCTATATGCTGGAATCTCAATCGTTCCAGAGGTTTTTGGTTACAACAAAAGGAGATTAAACGTTTCAATTCTTTGTCTCTATCCTTATTTGGTATCGGAAACCTGCCCCTTCACATGCTCGGTGCAAGTGGCACACATTTCCACCAGCTGGGATATCAACTTAGAAGGTTCTACTTGATTATTTGCCTCAAAAGTGTAACAATCCTTCACCAATTGTGGCAACTTTCCTTCCACCTCTTGGTCTTTGGCGTTGATAGAACATAATTGTACACTCGGTTTAATTAACCATTTATCTATTTGGACTATGTCCATCTGGGTTATTTTTGATATTTCAGCCAACTCTCTTTCTTCATTTTCCTTGATATTGAGCATATGCTTGGCTGTATTGATTCGGTCCAGTATCTCAGTGCTGCTTTCACCATCGAAACCCAACCAACTCCCATCTAGAAAACTAAAAGTTTCTTCACAAGATTTTCTTACCTATTTATCTTGTTGTCTTCCTTCAGATATGTTACGCTCCCATTCTTTCAGCAAGATGTTACCTCGGGTCTGCTCTGGGATGGAAAACCTGGAACTACTGCCTATTTCCCTTTTCGTCGTGGCTATAATAGCCTCTTGGAAAGAAACCTGAGCCGCCCCAACTTCTTTTTCTCTGAGAAAGAGGTTTTCCAGTAGTCAATCAATGAGTTGGCAGTTGTTTTGAATCATTTCCACCTTAGCAAGTAGACCTTGCTGAGCTGTAGACACTCTTTTTCTAATTTCTATAGCTTGGGATTGAAATATCCCGATATCGATTACCTGGCTTTCGACGAAGTCTAACTTGGCCTGTAGATGCCCTATCAATTCTCCTTGTTGGCCTATATGTATTTGGTTGGTCTGAGCCATCAACTGTGTCTGTTCAAGATCGGCTTTGAGTTGCTCGATTTTCTTTTGATCAACTACTCTAACTTGCTCTATACTTGTATTTTCTTGATCTTTGGTAGCTACCTCTGCTGTAGCTAGTTTAGCCTCTAATGTTTTGATCAAAATATTTTTTTGCTTCAGCTGATCCTTTAGGGTCTCGAATGAATATTGGCTGGCTATAGAGAAAGCCCCCAATGTTCCTGCTATTTGAGTTGCAAAATCCTCTTTTTTCATAGCTCTCCCATCAGTTAAAATTTTAAATTTCTTGGATACCGTGCCTGCCTCTTGATAAAGTTTTTGTTTCACGACATCCTTTCTCTTCTTATCGAAGAAGAATTCATTCGAAGGTAGCTCTTCCATAGTTATGGGCATTAATTCTTCACCAAAAATCCAACCTGCGTCGTGGATCCCCTTTGTGGACTGTAAGGGGGTAACATAAACGATGGGATTGCCAATCTTCTTAGATGATTTCCTCGGAGTAACAACCGAGGTTAGTTCACTTGGAGGGTTGGGAGTCTCGACTTCTTGTTGCAGGCCCCCAGTTCGCTCTTTCTTTTCCAGGTGTTCTTCTTGGTCGGGTGCTGAATCTTTGGAGCCCTCGGCTTCCGTTTGTTGCACCTCTACAGTCGTTGGGTTCTCACCCTGTAATACTGGGGGAAGGCAGCTCCACCAGTGTTCTTGGAATTTGAAAACATCGACGCTCTCGTTGGAAGACAGGGCTTGTATCAGACCCAAAACGTTGGCATAAGATCTCGCACCTCGGAAAATATCAGCATGAGGCGAATTCTTGTGTTCAAATATTTTAAGGCCACAACTAGCCATGTGATTACTCACGACCCTGTGTGGGTCGTGTTTCTTGAATTCAATGTGGACCAATTTAATATCTTCCAATGTTGCTGCCTTGACCTTTGCATGCTCGAAATCTAATAAAGAATAGGTATTCAAATGAATGGGGAAAGGTGGCCATACCTTCTTTGAAAATCCTTTAAGCTCTTTTCTTATGCCACCAATCACAGTTTGCCTAGCGATTTCACGACAAGCCAACCTATTTGGTATAAATAATGGTAGAGCATGCGGAGGAATAGAGGCGTCGAAAACCCTGATGTATGAAAATTCTGCCTCCACGTACCAGTCGGCCACACTGCTCAAATTGGCCGTGATGCTATCTGAGATCCTGGGCAGTGGATTATCGAAGATGGTGACATGCATTGGTACCATTACCCAATTGAAAATTTCGTATATGAAATTTGTGGCCTTATCCTCCCAAATATTTGAATGGTAGACATGGATAGGCTCAGCATTAGATGGAGCCCAGCTCCATCTCATTAAGGGAAAAGGCGTCATGAAACACACGGCGTCCATGATGTATGTAGACATAAAAAATGAAGCGACCTTCCCACTCACCCTCTGCGTCTGATATTCTATAATCCGCCTGGTTAGACTATCTAACAATAGTTTGGCCCAGTCGAAGGACCAAACTTTCGCGACTGTATGCATCAAAGGCACCCACGGGAGGAAAAAATGTGTGGTGTCCTCTCTCCCATACAATTTACAAGTCATCATTGCTATGTATTTGAGCTGCGGTTCCAAGGAAGATATGGAATAAAATCTGTTACTATCTGTCCTGAACTTCGTGGGGTGTGAGACCCAATCCTTGATCAAATCAGATAAGATTTTTCCATATTGCTTTCATTCCTTCTGTTTAAAATCCTCCAGAAACTCGGCATTGTATACGAAGTTCGGCGTGGATGAAAATTTGTACATCGCCTGTAAGTGTTTTTCTCTAAAGGTCCCAATAGTGACCTTATATTCACTGATGATGGTTCTGGTTGGGATATCTACATGATCTAGTGCCCATCAGATCATATCATAGTAAGGAAGAAGACATGGCCTGGCCGCTAATTTATGCATCTCTGCTTGGATGACGATATTGTATTTGGTGGCCAAGTTGTCCTTCTCATTATCACAAGAATCATCTGAACAATTCACCAATTTAGACTGCAGAACCTCGGAGATGTATGACCAGGTTCTGACAGAATCAACACTTCGTGGTGAAGTATCAAAAACATTATCTAAGCCTTTCCCTGAACTCTCAACACTTGTCTTGGACGCTTTTCATGGGGCCATGACAAAGGATTGTGACTTATCTCTCCTATAGTAAAAATGTGTATACATACATAAATTAGCCTGATGATAAAAGCTTCTTTGCGCAAGATAGAAATGAAATTTGAAAATACTGAGAGAAAGAAATCTATATTTCGATCATTTAAAACTCCAACGTCCTTATGAACAGAACTGTCAAATCATTTTTTGGGAAAGATGTTAGCAATAAAAACAATATCTTTACCTATCACTTCGACTTATTTCAAATAAATGCCATAAATTTTGATAGGTCGTGATACAAGTTCGTGCAAAACATTTAAATTTATCCCATAGACGGTGCGTGTCAAAAATTTGTATTAATACGTTGATTAAGCTGGCTTAGCTTCTTTAATTAGGTTTTCTTAAACTTTAATCAACCTTTCGGCGTTCGCCGTATCAGGAGATTTCACTCTAACCCTTCGAGCCCCTAAAACCCGAGATCGCGATGACGTGATCTAGTTAAGAAAAAATGTAATCTGGATTAAGTGTTTAATTAATAATGTGACTTCGCGACTAGGGGCTTCGAAGGTATAGTTCCCAAGAGGAGCATATGCCGAGTCATGAAATTCCAAGATCGTGATGATGTGATCTAGTTAAGCCAGAAGGTAAAATGGATTAAGTGTTTAATTAATTTATATTTAAGTAATATCGCGACTTCACGACTCGGGGTTTGGAAGGTATAGATTTTGGGAGAAGCGTATGCCGAGTCATGAAATACCGATAGAGTTTAACTATGGTTAAAGACTATTCACCCCTGACACTAAACTAGGTAACTTGCACAAATGTCTCACAATTTCACCTATCAGATTTATGATGGTAAGACTTTTGGGGAGGGCAAACACTGAGACGCGAAATACCGAAAACACTTAACTAAGGTTTAAGGAACTTCACTCTCAACGCTAACTTGGGTAAGATTTCGAGGTTATTTTGCGACTTTGCGCATTGGGGCTTAGAAACAGTGTGACTTGTAACTCCTGAAACGTGATATCCCGAGGTAAAGAAAAGTGAAAAATCTCGTTCATGGTTAAAAGGAAATGGTATTAGGGGTACAATGACCATCGCCACTTTGCATATTGGGACTACTGATATTTTCAATGGGTAAAGGTCACGAAGTAAAAGACAACTTAAATGGCCAACCTTTGATTGTAATAATTACATTTAAACTAGTCGAAAAAGGTGGCTCCAACATAGGCTCCAACTAGGGATCCCGTCTCCTTGAGAGACAGGAAGAACAATAGACCACGTGCCTGTATTGGGTAAATGGAGTGATTGGTTTCACTTCTGCGAAACTCGCTTAAGNGAGATTTTGTCTTTTACTTCTGAAAATCTTTTCAACACTCAAA
This sequence comes from Picea sitchensis, assembly GCA_010110895.2. NCBI lineage: Eukaryota > Viridiplantae > Streptophyta > Pinopsida > Pinales > Pinaceae > Picea > Picea sitchensis. The sequence continues at coordinate 46,241 of SNQJ01S0021387.1, read as the reverse complement.
TACGTTTCACACTCAGCTGCAGTCCCTTTCATGACTTTCTCTTTCTCTTTACTGAATTTAGGTATGCATTAAGACAATCAAAACAGTCCTAGGAAATCCAACAGATCTTGTGGCTTTTGGTTTGCATCAAACGAAGTTTATTACATGCTTTTAATCGGGGAGCCCTATCTGAACTTAGGATGTAGATCCGGTTTCAAGAAAATTGATTATCAGAGTAGAGTGAGATTCATGTATAACATCCTTACAAATATCTCAGAGATTGCTTCACTGCCAGTGAGCCTGTTCAGTACCCTGGTGAAGATATCTGGCCCTTTTTGCTGAATTTCCTTTCACCACTTCGAAATATATTTATGCATTTAAATGTTGAGACGAGGGCATTCATTTCTGAATTTCCATTCATCGTCTCTTCGGACTAGATGGACAATTAAATATGACTTTCCTTTCACCATCTGTCTTATAATTTAATTTTTTGAACACGAAGTGGGGGCAATCATTTTGTATGAGGGGTGATATCTGTGTAATATTTTGCAATGGAGGTCTGTCGACTTACTTTGATTACTTGGTACAAACCTTCCCTTAACTTTCACAACACCTTAGCCCATAGGGAAAAAGGGGAAAAATTATTTCTAGGGGTTTTACTTCGAGCAAGCCTCAATCTTTCGAAACTGTTGAAAAACCTAGAATAGTTAGGATCAACCTATGCATAACTTTGTTTAGTAAGAGACTGAGGAGTTGTGAAGACCAACTTACTTTCCAAAATATGCTTTATAACTTTCAAAGTTAAAATGTAATCTCTTCTCCCCATGTATATAAACCCAGAAAGATGCTTGGATTTTTAAGAAGGTAAATATGAAGACCGAAAGAAAGGTGACGGACAAAGATCTATACACTAAGAAACATGGGTCAAAAATTAAAACCGGCTCTTAAAAACCTTTTTCCCAGAGATGCTTTACTTTTTCTACTTATTTTAACTACCTCCTATCTTTATTTTAAGTTAAATTCTTAGGACCCAGAGCAAGTAGTTGTTCTTTTTAATAATAGTCAAGAAAAAACATTATATTTATGGGATCGTTACGGTGCTTTGGAGATCTTTGTTTAAAAAAAAAATAGAATTCTTAGGAATTCGTACCTTTGCCTTACCATTTTAAAATAACTGAAAAACCTTTTCTATCACCTGTTTTCAACGAATTTAGTCTCCGATATATGAATTTATGTTTTCTCCTTTCACTCATTTAGGTCGCAAGCCGAAATCCTGTAAACATGAAGAGTGTCTTTTAAAAGCGCTGAATGTATTGAAAATTGCGTATCTCTACTTCTACGAAATTACTGACCTAATTAATTAAAGGTGAAAATAAACTTACCCCAAAGAAATCATGAAATAGAAAATAAATACAAACCAGTATATACAATGGAAATATTTTTGGGAATAATTATTTTATGTAGTGTTTTAAATAATGCCTGTTAACAGGGGCGTTGAAGATTTTTACCGTCCAAATTTTCTAATAGGAACAATTTTTTGACTTCGGGGGCTGTGACTTTGAACGGTCCATACCATATATGATCGAATTTACCGTGTTTTGCCAAATCTTCCTTTCTAACATCCCATTTCAAGAATAAATCGCCAGGGAGAAACTCTCTATCTTTTGTCTTACGGTCGAATAACGTTTTCATGTCATCTTGGTATTTTTGCAACCTTTCATCCACTTCGACCCTGTGCTGTTGTACTTTGATTAGCTAGTTTATCCTTCTTGTGAAATGATTTGGTTCTTCTTTCTCGTCTTGCCATAGTTTCATTACAGGAAGCGCCAGGTTTATGGGTAATACCACATCAGTCCCGTACACCATTTGGAAAGGAGAGGTGCCGATGGATTTTTTCATGCCTATCCAATTCACCCATAGTGCGTATTTTAAATGCACATGCCAATATATTTTGTTCTCGTTCAAAACTTTCTTAATTATATTGATCAGACTCTTGTTCGAAGACTCGGCCAGTCCATTTCCTTGGGGATAATATGCCGTGGAATGGCCGAGCACGATATTGTATTTTTGGCAAAAACTGATCATAGCCATAGATTTAAAAGCTTGGGCGTTATCTGTGACTATCTTTCGGGGGTAGCCGAATCTAGATAAAATGTTTTCTTCTAGGAAATCTATTACCACCAAATCTGTTTCCCTTCTAGTTGGAATAGCCTCCACCCATTTAGTGAAGTAATCTGTGGCGGTTAGGATCCATTTGTGTTGAGCGCTGGAATGGGGGTTAATTTCACCTATAAAATCCAGTCCCCACTGCTGAAAAGGAGCCTCTATTTTGACCGGGACTAACGGTAGCGATGGGAGTTTATGCTTGCCCGCTAATAATTGGCAAGGGTTGCAAGCCCTGACTTTGGCATTGACGTCCGAGAAAATTTTAGGCCAATAATACCCTGCCCTCAGGATTTATAAGCTGCCACTCTCCAAGCATGATGTCCCCCGCACACTCCTTTGTGGAATTCGCTTATGACTTTCTCTGTTTCAGATTCAACCAAACAAACCAACAGGAAGCCAAGTGGGTCCTTCCAATACAATTGACTCTCGGATATACAGTATTTGACCGCATGCAGTTTTAGCGTTCTTGCTTTGGATGGGGATAAATCACTCGGGCATTTCAAAGTCAGTAGGTAGGATACTATGTTTTTGTACCAATCAAAGGATGTAAAATTTTCTTCGATTCTGATTTCACTTGTTTCCTCATAGAGCTCGTTCATATCCTTACCTTCTTCACATCCGTATAGGCTATTTATACTGAGGGCTCTGAAATTTGATTCAGCTAAGATTTTAGCCAAACCTTGACCCTTTACTAGTTTCGTCGGCTTTATATCCAGATCAAATTCTTGAATTTTAGCGAGCCACCGTCCCCTTTTGCCATCACTGTTAGGTTGAACTAAAATGTCTTTTATAGAGCTAGTAGGTACATACGCGATTATCTTGGAATGCAATACATAAGTTCTGAAAGCCTTTAATGCTTTCACCATAGCATATGCTTGTTTTTCCATTATATTGTATTTGAGTTCCGCATCTCTGAGACTTTTGCTGAAAAAAGATATTGGTTGTTCGAAACCTTCTTCATTTTTCTGGAGGAGCACCGTGGCAATGGTATGCTCGAAGGCGAACAAGAAAATGAGAAAATCCTTTAGATAGTCATGGCTTGCTAGTACAGGTGCCTCAATTATAACCTTCTTGATACGTGCAAATGATTCTTTGGCCTCTGTTGTCCATTTCACTTCGTTGTTTTTCTTTAACATACATGTGATCAATTTCACAATTTCAACAAAGTTTGGGATAAACTTCCTCAAAAGGTTTATCTTTCCTAAGAATGACTGAATTTCCTTTACATTTCTAGGAATATTTATTGTGTCTATAGCTTGAACCCTGCTAGGATCAATTTTAATTCTGTCTCGGGACACAATATGGCCCAGGAGTTTACCTTCTCGCATGGAAAAGTGATACTTTTTGGGGTTTAAAGACAGACCAAACCTGCGACATTTTTCGAAAGTCTATTTGAGATGTATTAAATGTTCTTCGTCAGACTTAGAAAAAACGGTTAGATCATCGAGATAGATAACCACAAACTTGTCTCTTTTGCCGATGAAAGCGATATCTATAGCACGTTGGAAGGTGGCACCTGCACTCATTAGACCGAAAGGCATTTTATCATACATGAATGTACCCTAGGGTGTACTGAAGGCTGTTTTTTCTTTATCTTGTTCATTTACAACAATTTGATTGTACCCAGAGAAACCATCGATCATCGACATCCTATTTTCCCCAACTACCTTTTCTAAAACATGATCCATTTTAGGTAGAGGGTAGTTGTCTTTGAGGGAAGATTTATTTAGATTTCTGAAATCAACACACAGTCTAATCTCCCCACTCTTTTTTCTAACCAGGACCAGTTTTGCTACCCAATCGGAGTATCTCAGTGGTACTATTATTTTCGTGTCTAAAATCTTTTTAACTTCCCTTTCGAGTACAGGTAATAAGATAGGGTTGATTTGTCTAAGTTTTTGTCTAAAGGGTTTGACACCAGGCTTCAAAGGTATCTTGTGTTCGATCACAGTAGTGTCGTAGTTTCTAATCTCTTCATAAGACTAAGCAAAAACGTCTTTATATCGTGCGAGCAAATCTTTATACTTGTTTTTTACCTCAGGAGGAAGGTACTTTGATATTTTCACCATCCTAGGCTCCTCTTTTGTCCCTACATCGCAATATTAAACCTCTTCTGGTTGGGGTTGCAGAGTGGATTTTAAGGGCATGTCATTCTGATCGAAAAGTCTCTCCAGGGGGATTAGTCCCTTTGGAATCTGATTATTTTTTAAAACCAACATGCGATGGTTAGCAATTGTTTCTCGGAACTCCTGAGGGTCCTCTCCTTCTTGCATGATCCATGTGTGATCATTTTGATTCTCTTGATCAATATGAGTTTCAGAGAAGTCACCTACTACTTCAAGGAACTTTCTAATCTGTTTGTCATCCTCGAAAACCTGCCAGTGTTGTATGTTGTTCAGGATGGATGGTCTGTGCCTTACCTCTATGTGGTATTTTAATTTAAAAGTTGTAGGGGGAGAGAACATTGAGGCTGCCTTGGCTAACGAATTAGCCTGCAAATTTTCGGCTCGTGGGATGAAGTGGATATTTACATATGAGAAGAAATTTTCCATTAGATCCCAAGCACAATTTCTGTACGATCTCAATCTCAGGTGCTTGGCCTGGTATTGTTGATTCATATGTTTGACTATCAACTTTGCGTCTCCATATTCTTCCAGGTTCTTTATGTTCAGCTTCCTGGTAGCTTCCAATCCTAATACCAAGGCTTCATACTCACATACGTTGTTGGTGTAGTCTATATCCCATTGAAGCTTGTAAGAGAAAGGGACAACAAATTTATTTTTAGGTGCCACAAAAAGCACCCCTTCATCTGCTCCTTCACATGACAGGGCACCATCAAAAAACATTTTCTAGATCCCAGTGCTATGCATATTTTCAGATTATTTCTCATCTATATAATTTTCTTCTGTGCAGCTATCTATACCATCATCAAAAGACAAAATACAATTTCCTAGATCTTGATCAGCAATGTAAACAGGAAAATTGTTAGGATTTTGAGGATCGCTCACTGTATAGGCTAACCTCGTTTCCCTATATAACCGAGTAAGTTGCCCACCAAAAATAGGAATTGTGGCGTAAGTCATGTCCAGTTGGAGGGACCCCCCAAGTTTGGCTCCCCACGACCTTGATAGCAGTAAGCCATACTTTGGGGGGATATCAACAATAACTACATCCATTAGGACACTTTTGACTGGGACCTGTGCAAGGGTGACTACTAAATCTTTTATCATACCCATGCACTTAACTCTTCTCGAATCGAAAGAGTAGAGATCTCTGTAAGGCCTGGTGATCTCGAGGCCTAGTCTATCCATAATAGTTTTTGGCATCACATTATGTGAAGCTCCAAAATTTAGCATGCGATTATGCAACAGTCGATCATGCACATTTAGGGTGATATAGAAAGGAGTGACGGTGTCTATGGCACCCTCGAAATGTGGACCAAAAGTGATATTGGGCTTATCATCTTCCAAATTTATCACGTCAGATTGACTTTCTTGATCTGAACAACCTATCACTTTGGTTATCTGCTTTCGATATGCAGGATTATTTGCTAATTCAACCAGATGGATCGGTATTTTGAACCTATTTATCTCATTTTCAAAACTAAATCTTCCACTACCTTTGTCCGTTTCTCTGGTTGAAACCTCAGACTCTTTCTTCTCTAATTTATTTGTCTGAGCTGATTTATTACTCGTGAGTTTATTTACCGGTGTGTATGTCTCAGCTGTCTTGATTTCACTTGTTTGGGTCTCAACCTCCTTCATTTTGGGATCCAACAAGTCTTCCCCTTTTATTTTGTTATTAGATGTTTCGGTCTCTTTCAGGGCGGGCACATAAACTTCACCTCTAGGGAGAATTTTCTTGGGTTGAGGAATCAACGCAGACTTGTTTTTAGATCTCAGGTTATACCTAGGTTGGATCTCAACCATTACAGAATCAGTCGTTTCTTGACATACAACGAAATTAGTGTTGTTTATATCATCTTCTTCATTTGATGGTTGTAGTGTGTTTAAAGACTTCTCGTAATCTTCTTTAATTACATAAGGCTGAGTGCAGTCGTCACCCAAATTTGTCACATCTTCTTCCAGACCCTTGAAATCTTCCAGGTCATTTCCTCCTATAAAATTTTCATTTTTTAAAGGGGCTTGAATTTTCTGGTCTTCATTTTTAATCTGCCTTTGTTGATTTTGAGGGTTGGGGTTTCTTCTGAGTTCTCTTTTAACGAAAGGATCAGCCTTGGATTGATCTAGCTCTATTCTGGAAATCTTATTCGACAACTCCTTAATTATCCTAGCCATATCATCCATTTTGTCTTCTGTGGATCTATTAGACCTTGACGGTCCCACTTGTTCCCTAAATGTTTGGTTTCTCGGTTTCCTGTTTCTACCTTAAATTTCAATTTGTCAGAGGCCATCATGTTAGATTCGATTTCCATAGCATCATCCTACATTCGGGTTAAGGTAGCCCCTCGCCTTTCTCTTAAGAGAAGGGCAAAATCGGGTTTGAAATCTCCTGCGAAGGTTACTTTGGCTGCAGGTTGGGATGGTTTAACTTCAGCTGGGATCTTATTATACAACTTGTTAAATCTTTGAATAAATTCCATAGTTGTTTCCGAATTCTTTTTCTTTAAAGATCCGAACTCGGTCAAATAATACAAGTGGTCTTTCCTTTCGCCCCATTGTCTAAGGAAGGAGTCTTCTAGGGCATCGTAGGATAATATAGACCCTATGGGTAGGCTTCGAAACCAGGTTCGTACTTGTCCTTCGAAAGTTTGAACAAACAACCTTGAATACACATCTTCGTGCTCGAGACCTAGGATATCCGTGAACTGATCAAAGAAGTTTATATGTTCGGTTGTGGTCAAGTCTCCTTCCCCTATAAATTTTGGTATGTTTTTTATATAATTTTTAGGAAGTTCATGAAGAGGGACGGGTAGGACCAAAGGTGCATATCTCGTAGCCACTTTAGCAAAAACTCTGGGAGGTGGGGGAGGCCCTTGGCCTCCCATTCCTCTTCCTGGAGCCCCTCCACCTCCTAAAACCCCTCCTCCTCCTCCTCCGGTGGATGCCCTCGGTACTACTGGATAGGGAAACAATGTATTATATAGAGGGTTCTGGAACACTAAAAGTGAATCTTTAGCTTCTTCGTGAGACAAGAAAAACAAAGACGGGTGATAAGGGATGCGAGGATTTGGCTCTTCAGATTTGCAAGAAATGTAATTAGGGGAACTTGCGGGCGTGGAATATGAGTGTATGGTATACTCTTCGATACTTGGAAAGGTCATGAAATCTAAATGAAGATTCAGTGGGATATCGACCGCTGATAAATTCACTGCGAGGTTTTTACCTTTGTGTACGACAGAGGTTGTCGGATGGATTTCACTTTTAACCTCAGTGCTAGATAAAATTGGATTGATGGTTTTAGGAGGGGAACTGTGTGAAGTTGAAGGTTCAAAAGAACTCTTGGTGTTGGGTTGTGGGTACTTAAGTTGATAGACTGCAGTAGTTGGCTTAAGGGAACCTCTAGTTTTCAGTATTTTTTCGGGATCGGAAACAGGCATGGTCTGTTTGCTCTCTGGGTTTTGTCTGGTATTCCTTCGACCAAATGTCGTCTTATTTAAACATGGAGTTTCCAAGTGAAAGAAAAGAAAATCCTTTAGAGAGTGTTCACTCTTTGTTCACTATCAAAGGGTGAAACTTGCGAGAATGTCGTTCTTCCCAGGGAAAAGGTTTCGTAACTTCGTCCCTGGAAACAGCACCAGAAAGATGTTGTTCCAGAGTCTGTACTTAAGGCTTAGAAAGTACAGTGTCTAGGCATCCAAATGTGAGTGAAGAGTAAGGAGAGGGAAAGCATCAACCTTCAGGAAAGGAAGGTAAGGCTGATTTTCAGGTTGTTGCTGTCATGCTTCCAATTGTTCCTGGATGTTTATATCCCATTCAATTGCGGCCCATGAATGTTCAAGTTCTACCCGGGTGGTGGCTGTTTTGAGTATAGTATTGAAAAGTTTTAAAGTGATATGTGTTTGGTTCGATAAACCGGGTTCAATATTAGGCTGTCTTACAATGGGAACAGTCATAGCGGAACAATAAACTAAAAGTGAGTTCGAAATTTTTGATGCTGTATCAATTTGATCTTATAAAATAGAACTTTGAATCCAATATTAAGGATAAAATGAAAACCAAAGGCCTTTTTTCGTAACTGAGTTATATTTTAAATAAATGGTGTGTGAAATATGAGAAAAACATTAAGTTGTCTATAAAGCAAGGCTCCTATCAAGGGGGAATCTCACCCTATAAACAGAAGAATAAAATAAGATAAGAAGGAATTTGACGAAGCATAAAATATGACAATCTAAAAGGTTCATGGGTCTTGTACCTGTTAATAGCCGATACAGAGGAAAAACTGTGAATGATATAGATAGCTAAAAATTGATCACCATAGTAGAGGTTTTACTAAATTGCAATGAAACATTCATCAGACATATACAGGCGAAATGAAATTGAATATGAAATCACAGAGAAAACAAACTCATAACACAGTCTTGACGGAATCAGGAGTCTCCAGATTACTTTGTATTAATTCTCAAAAGGAGATAGCCTCTATTACAATCGACCAAAAATGTCCAACCCCCTTTTTCTTTCTTCAAAGTGTATATTTATACAAATTTCTATATGCTAGAATCTCAATTGTTCCAGAGGTTTTCGGTTACAACAAAAGGAGATTAAACATTTCAATTCTTTGTCTCTGTCCTTATTTGGTACCAGAAACCTACCCCTTTGCATGCTTGGTGCAAGTGGCACACTTCTCCACCAGCTGGGATATCAACTTAGAAGGTTCTTCTTGATTATTTTCCTCAAAAGTGTAACAATCCTTCACCAATTGTGGCAACTTTCCTTCCACCTGTTGGTCTTTGGGGATGATAGAACATAATTGTAGACTCGGTTTAATTAACCATTTATCTATTTGGACTATGTCTGTCTGGGTTATTTGTGATATTTCAGCCAACTCTCTTTCTTCATTTTCCTTGATATTGAGTAGATGCTTGGTTGTATTGATCCGACCCACTATCTCAGTGTTGCTTTCACCATCGAAACCCAACCAACTCCCATCTAGAAAACTGAAAGTTTCTTCACAAGATTTGCTTACCTCTTTAGCTTGTTGTCTACCTTAAGATATGTTATGCTCCCATTCTTTTAGCAAGATGTTACCTTGGGTCTTCTCTGGGATGGAAAACCTGGGACTACTGCATGTTTCCCTTTTCGTCATGGCTATAATAGCCTCTTGGAAAGAAACCCGAGCTACCCTAGCTTATTTTTCTCTGAGAGAGAGGTTTTCCAGTACTCGATCAATGAGTTGGTAGTTGTTTTGAATCGTTTCCACCTTATCAAGTAGACCTTGTTGAGTTGCCGACACTCTTTTTCTAATTTCTATAGCTTGGTATTGAAATATCCTGATATCGATTACCTGGCTTTCGATGAAGTCTAATTTGGCCTGTAGCTTCCCTATCAATTCTCCTTGCTGGCTTATCTGTATTTGACTGGTCTTAGTCATCAACTATGTCTGTTCAAGATCGGTTTTGAGCCACTCGATTTCGTTTTGATTAGCTACTCTAGCTTGCTCTATACCTGTATTCGCCTGATATTTGGTCGCTGCCTCTGCTGTAGCTAGTTTAGCCTCTAATGTTTTGATCAAACAATTTTTTCGCTTTAGCCAATCCTTTAGGGTCTCGAATGAATATTGGTTTGCTATAGAGAAATCCCCCAATGTTCCTTCTATTTGAGTTGTAAATTCCTCTTTTTTCAAAGCTCTCCCATCAGTTAAAATTTTAAATTTCTTGGATACCGTGCCTGCCTCTTGATAAAGTTATTGTTTCACGACAACCTTTCTCTTCTTATCGAAGAAGAATTCATTCGGAGGTAGCTCTTCCCTAGTTATGGGTGTTAATTCATTGCCAAAAATCCAACCTGTGTTTGGGATCCCCTTTGTGGACTGTAAGGGGGTAACAGAAATGATGGGATTGCCGATCTGCTTAGATGATTTCCCCAGAGTAACAACCGAGGTTGGTTTGCCTGGAGGGTTGGGAGTCTTGGCTTCTTGTTTTGGGCCCCCAGTTTGCTCTTTCTTTTCCTGGTGTTCTTCTTGGTCAGGTGTTGAATCTTTGGAGCCCTCGGCTTCCGTTTGCTGCACCTCTATGGCCGTTGGGTTCTCACCTTGTAATACTGGGGGAAGGCAGCTTCACCGGTGTTCTTGGAATTTGAAAACATTGGCCCTCTCTTCGGACGACGGGGATTATATCCGACCCAAAACTTCGACATAAGATCTCGTGCCTTAGAAAATATCATCATGAGGTGAATTCTCGTGTTCAAATCTTTTAAGGCCACAACTAGCCATGTGATTACTCATGACCCTGTGTGGGTCGTGTTTCTTGAATTCAATGGACCAATTTAATATCTTCCAAGGCTATTGCATCGGCCTTTGCATGCCCAAAATCTAATAAAGAATATGTATTCAAATGAATGGGGAATGGTGGCCATACCTTCTTCGAAAATCCTTTAAGCTCTTTTCTTATGCCACCAATCACGGTTTGCCTAGCGATTTTGCGACAAGCCAGCCTATCAGGTATAAATAATGGTAGATCATACAGAGGAACAGAGGTGCCAAAAACCCTGATGTATGAAAATTCTACCTCCGGGTACCAGTCGGCCACACTGCTCAAATTGGTCGCGATTCTATCTGAGATCCTAGGCGGTTGATTACCGAAGATGGTGACATGCATTGGTGCCATTACCCAATTGAAAATTTCATATATGAAATCTGTGGCCTTATCCTCTCAAATCTTTGAATGGTAGACATGGATAGGCTCAACATCATATGGAGCCCAACTCCAACTCATTAAGGGAAAATGCGTCATGAAACACACGACGTCCATGATGTATGTAGACATAAAAATGAAGCGACCTTCCCACCCACCCTATGTGTCCAATATTCTATAATCCGACTGGTTAGCCTATCTGACAATAGTTTGGCCCAGTCGAAGGAACAAATTTCCACGACTGTATGCATCAGAGGCACCCATGGGAGGAAAAAATGTGTGGTGTCCTCCCTCCCATACAATCTACAGGTTAGCATTGCTATGTATTTGAATTGCGGTTCCAAGGAAGATATGGAATAAACTCCATTACTATCTGCCTTGAACTTTGCGGGGTGTGAGACCCAATCCTTGATCAAATCAGATAATCTTTTACCATATTGATCGCATTCGTTCTGTTTAAAATCCTCCAGAAACTCGACATTGTATGTGAAGTTCGGCGTGGATGACAATTTGTACATCGCCTGTAAGTGTTATGGTCTAAAGGTCCCAATAGTGACCTTTTGCCCGCTGATGATGGTTCTGGTCGGGATATCTACATGATCTAGCACCCATCAGATCATATCATAGTAAGGAAGAAGACGTGCCCTAGCCGCTACTTTATGCATCTCTGCTTGGACGATGATGTTGTATTTGGTGGCCAAGTCATCCTTCTCATTATCACTGGAATCATCTGAAAAGTTCACCAATTCGAACTACAGAACCTCAGAGATGTATGACCAGGTTCTGACAGAATCAACACTTTGTGGCGAAGTATCAGAAACATTATCTGAGCCTTGCCCTGAACTCTCAGCACTTTCCTTGGATGCTTTTCGTGGGGCTATGACAGAGGATTGTGACTTAGCTCTCCTATAGTAAAAATGTGTATACATACAAAACTTAGCCTGACGATAAAAGCTTCTTTGCTCAAGATAGAAATGAAATTTGAAAATACTAAGAGAAAGAACTCTATATTTCGATCATTTAAAATTCCAGCGTCCTTATGAACATAACGGTCAAATCATTTTTCGGGAAATATGTTAGAAATAAAAACAATATCTTTACCTGTCACTTTGACTTATTTCAAATAAATGCCATAAATTTTGGCGGGTCGTGATACCAGTTGGCGCAAAACATTTAAATTTATCCCATAGATGGTGTGTGTTGAAAATTTGTATTAATGCATTGATTAAGATGGCTTAGCTTCTTTAATTAGGTTTTCTTAAAATTTAATCAATCTTGTGGCGTTCATCTTATCGGGAGATTTCACTCTAACCCTTCGAGCCCCTAAAACCTGAGATCGCGATGACGCGATCTAGTTAAGAGAAAATGTAATCTGGATTAAGTGTTTAATTAATCATGTTTTAATTAATATCGCGACTTCGCGACTCGAGGCTTTGAAGGTATAGTTCTCGGGAGGAGCGTATGCCGAGTTATGAAATTCTGAGATTGCGATGATGTGATCTAGTTAAGCCAGAAGGTAAACCAGATTAAGTGTTTAATTAATTTATATTTAAGTAATATCACGACTTCACGACTCGGGTTTTGGAAGGTATAGCTTTTGGGAGAAGCGTATGTCGAGTCGTGAAATCCCAACAGAGTTTAAATATGGTTAAAAACTATTCACCCCTAACACTAACCCGGGAAACTTGTGCGATTGTCTCACGATTTCGCCTATCGGAGTTATGACGGTAAGACTTTTGGGGAGGGCGAACGCCGAGACACTAAATACCGATAGCGCTTAACTAAGGTTTAAGGAAATTTACTCTCGGCACTAACCTGGGTAAGCTTTCAAGGTTATTTCGCGACTTCACGCATCGGGGCTTAGAAACAGTGTGACTTGTAACTCCTGAAACACAATATCCCGAGGTAAAGAAAAGTGAAAAAACTCGTTCATGGTTAAAAGGAAATGGTATTAGGGGTACAACGACCATCGTCACTTTGCATATCGGGACTACTGGGATTTTCAATGGGTAAAGGTCACGAAGTAAAAGACAACTTAAATGGCCAACCTTTGATTGTAAGAATTACACTTAAACTAGTTGAAAAAGGTGGCTCCAACAGCAGGTATACACGTAATAATTGTAGTTTGGTGGCACACAAACCGAGGTGAAGAGGCTAGGAGTGCCTGGGATGAGAAATGTAAGATTTGGACAATTTGACAGTCATTTCTACACGTTTTCTTGCCATGAGTCCATCGATGATGTCTGTTTTTGCATCTGGGAAACATATTAGAAGGCCAATTTCAGTTTTTGAGGTATAATGATGTATTTGTGCTAATTTTATTGTTGAGAATAATATAAAACCTCTCTACTTTGAAGCAGGTCTCAGAGACGTATTCCATGTGGGATGAAATCCATTATCAAGCTATTGTATTATTGCCGCATTTCTATTATTTTCTCCATATTTCTTCCTTCTTTAATTAATGTTTCACATAAAGTTTTGATTCATACTCTTAATGAAATTTATGTAATGTCAATGATGAAAAGATCCTGGATCAAAAATTCTAGCAAAGATGTAAGAGACTAAGCTAGCAATTACTAGTTTAACTCAAGTGTAATAAAACAAGACTTTAGTGACAACAGAGGGTTGTTAGGTAGTGTTTTTAGAGAATTATAATGAGAACCAAGTGGATGTAGCAAACATTTGCTACAACAACAAATTCCAACCACTAAAATGAACAAGTAAACCACCCAAAAGATAGCTAACTTCAAGTAGATTAATTATGCTACCTTCCAAGCAAATTTTGATGGTGGAATGGTGAGTAAAAGAGAGAATTTAAAGGAGGTTTGTTGCAGCCCTAATGGCTGTAGCATAAATTTATTACAACAACAAGAGATACTTAGTCAAACTATATTCCCTAGGGGCTCAAGCTTTCCAATAGCATATAGAATTGAATCCACTTTAAACAAATGAAATATTTCAATAAAACATGTTTCCCAATGCTACGATTTTATTTATCCAATGCAATTTTCACATTAGTGCTTTGAATCTATTGGGTAATGGAGTCTTGGTTGTATGAGATGAATGCACTACTTCTCTAGGGGTGTAATCCCTTTTACTCCCTAGAGAAAGTGAATTCAATCAAGGTAAGTCTAGGAGGGTGTAAACCCTTTTACTCCTCCTAGAAACCTTGTGAAGAAATGAATTATCAAATAAAAATTAAGATGAAACTTAATGGAGGGTGTATTCCCTTATAATCCTCCAAGGGATTTAGACAAACATAGCATGAAAAAATTAGAAAATACCAATAGGTGCATAATTTTCCTTACCAATTCCACAGGATAGCAAGATAAAACCCTAGCTTTATTAAGTAAATTACATCCACATGCAAAGATAATCCTCCAAGGGAAAGTGTGCACCACTTAGCTCCAACATAGAAAATATAAGCATCCAAAACAATTGCACAAGAGAGAGATATAGATCAAATTTCCAAGGAGGGCACAAATTTTAGCCAATTAGTCTTCTCAAGTGAGAGAGCTATGATAAAAATGAAATGAAATGGTATTTATTTATACAATATCTCAATAATTTTTTTGTCCACATAATCTTAGGGTAAACCAAAAAACAAGGGGGCCGGCCCCCTTAGTTTTTCCCCTTTACAAATTTAATTTGATTTCTACACAAAAGAAAACCCTAAATGTGACGTCAATACCTGATTGGGTGAGATTTTGGCACTTTTGACAAGTTGTTGAGATTGGAGACGAAGTCGTCAGGCCTCCAAAGGACATATTTCCATGTTGCAAGGGATTAACTCCATCAAAAGGTTCCAATCCTCCAACAAGTCATCACCACCACCATCAAACCCTATCCCTAGTCAAGATGCCAAGCCCAAGAAGTGTGGTGTAAGGCCTCGAAAGGCAAGTTGTTGGGATAGAAAGGGATAGGTGTAAACCTCCAAGGTGTCCTCTCTTACCTCCAAAGGGAATTTCCATCATTTTTTAGCTCCCAATGTGTGGTTCATGGCATCTAACCTATGGGATTCCTACTCCAATGAAGGCCCACGCTAGGCTTGTTCCTCCAAATAGTCCACAAAGAAAGGTACTTCAAAGAAAAATGAGTGCGCCATCAAAGGGTATCAAGTCAAATGTATCATGGAAAGTAAAATTACATTTAATGCAAGAGCCACCTAAACATGTGCATCAAGACTACCTTCTCAAATTAAACAAGTTCTCAAAGACCCTATGAAACTTGCCAAGTTCAGGTATGGGAGGGTTTTCAAGGTGACCTATTGGGTGAGTCATTCCAGAAGTCAAGGAGTGTTTCATAGATGGACCCTCTCTAAGTCATGTAAATAAGATGGAGTGGATGGAGGTAAGACGTTTTGGCATGGGTTTCATGACATACAAGGGTTTGTATTGTCTCATTTATGGGTGCCTTTGTAGAGGGTGTGTTGCACCTTTGTTTTCAATGAAACCTTTTTCTAAACCCATTTATTTTCCATTAATTAATTAAAGTCCAGAAAAATTGGGTACTACAATTGGGTAACTTAAAACTTGAAAGGATTACCACAATGTCACTTGAAGCTAAAGGTACATAGAGTGCCATATGCATGGAAATAAAGGGACATCGCATGCATGTACACACCTCAACAAGCGAGGCATCTATATAATGTGAAATTGCTTTTGCAGGTCTTCAATTATTTTAAGAGAAACATTTCATTGTTCTCAAGACCTCTTTGTGCGAGTATCTAGAAGGTTAAAATTTTGGCTTTTATCTTTTTCCAGCTACATTCCCTCTGGTCCTTCAGTCCCTTCTTCCCATGAAATGAGGTACAATCCTATCGACCAAAATTTGGTCATCTATATTTTTCTTCTCTTGGATTCAAAAAATCCTTGACATCAAAAGAAGACATTTTTGAAGTTTTATAAGTTCACTCTGCATCCCTCAGTCTCATCTTTGCCATGTTTTTTTCGTATCAGAAATCCGTTGTCGTATGCCTCAGTTATTCAAGATCTGGTCTAAATGTCCGAAGGAGAGATTATGAAGAATTTTTCTAAGTATCATTGTTCTCCTCTCCATTTTTGAATTATGAAGTACTGTCGTCACTTATTTCCCTCACCTTTCATCTCCACACTTAACCATTTTTCTTTTTTTTCACCACTCTTCTCCATATGCTCCACTAGTCTCTACACTTGGACGTCTTTGGGACTCTTCCTTCATCTTCTCATTGGGTTCACGGTTTGTCGGTCTCATACATTTCCTTATCATCTCAGATTGTCTCACTTTCAAACCCGCTATATACATATTACACTATCTACCTCTGATTCCTACATTCCCCCCCCTTACCTCCCTTCTCATTCAAAACTTTAACACTTAGTCATACTTCTGTGATTCACGGGTTCCCGGGTTGGTGGGTTTATGAAAAGATCCATTTTCAAAGTCTCTCTCGTCCATCTCCGCAACCTACAAACAACCCTTCTAACTTATACTATCTACAAATCCTCCCCATTCCCTTCACTTACCCTTCCAACCACTCTCCCATACTTAACCATTCTTCCAAATATTTCCCCATTTAAACCATGAACCAATAAGAACATTCCACATGGAATCATGGAATTGTGACACATGGCAACTCGTGGAGGGAAACACGTGCAATATTATTATTATATACATGTGGAAATTTATTACAAAGACACATGAAATTATATGAATGGATGATTCATCAATGTCTAGGCATGATATGGACGACAACGAGATTCCAAAATTATTATTTTATTCAACAATTTTCCAAGGGTTGAATTCTCCAAGCTCCATAATTTACTTTCTTCTCATGTTTCTTGCTAAGTTATCAACAACTTAGTATTATATATAATAAATAATATACTATCCCAATGCATGTGGGATAGACTTTCAAACTAAAAAGTTGAATTTTATGAAGGGAAGCACGAAATTCATCCAAGGGCCCACATTTTCCCATCAATTTTGATCGACTGTGGCTGAGTCACGATCTTGCAGAGGCCATAACATGAGCGTCGTGTGTCAGAATCGTGAAAATTTTATACCATTGGAAAGGTATTTTGACCTAGAATATGGTGGTATAGGTTTCAAGTGTTGAAATCTGATACATTTTTATCATAAATTAAAATATCAGTTAGCTGCATTTTTTTATTGGGTCTGCGTGACAATTCAACTTCACAAGCTCATATCTTGAGATCCGGGCGACGGATTTGGGAAAAATTTATATCGTTCAAAATATTATATGATGAAAATAACATTATAAGTGGTTTGCATGGTTAAAAATTTGGCTTTCATCTTCATAAAATTAAATTACAGTTGTCATATTTTAATGGGAAATTATGAAAATAAAAGTTTATTTAAAAAATTCTTTTAAAAAGAGAAATAGACCCATTTTAGATATGTATATACTAATTCTATAAATTAATTAATGAGGAATTAATTAGGAAATAAATAAATGGAATGTTTCAAGAAGAAACTTGTACAGGAATTTCAAGAGAGGAAGAAAACCCTAACTACTCAGGTAGTTAGAAAATCTCTTTTTACAAAGAGAGAGGCTTCATTCAAGGGTCCAAGATCCAATATTGTCAAAGGGGTAGGGAAGAATATCATAGGAAGAAGAAGGTACAACCATGGATACAAAATCAATCTTCTGGTCAAAAGAAAGAAATCTCAATCTTCTCTATTTTTTTTATATATATTCTTCTACACCACTTCTCATAGTTTTATGCTCGAATCTAAGAGTTGGGCATGTTGGATTACTGAGAGGGGGGATGAATCAGTAATAGAGAAATTTAATCCATTTTAACCATATAATCCAAGTGTTATATCAATGAATCATTATCATCCAATAACTACAGAGTAAATAAGCAATGAACAAATGAACAATCATACACATACACAGTAAACCAGTGTTTTACGTGGAAACCCAAATCGGGAGAAAACCACATAATTCTTTTTCTTATATGTCTTGAAGAATTACATTCATTGGAAGCACCAACTTCCTTTGTTTTCCAGCTAAAACTAGAAGGAGGCTCCAACCCCCTAGATTCTTAGACTACAACCTGAGGGAAGCTCCAAATCCCCAATTCTCTGGCTACAACCAGAAGGAGGCTACAACCCCCAATGTTCTCCGGCTACAACCGAAAGGTGGCTACAACCACCTGTCCTTGCCTCGTCCTGCCACCCTGAAGTAGAAGTAGAATGACAGAACCACTGTCACAC
>SNQJ01S0021387.1:0-12694 GCA_010110895.2 Picea sitchensis | reverse complement strand
CTTACATTTATTATATCTAACTACCATAGTGGGCCTTATTTAATAATATAGTGGACCTAGTCCACCTTACATTGACCCCCACTACCTCTCTAGCTACCTTACAATTTCCTTTCTTTATCTCTTTGGACTATATGGGGGAAATCATTTAAATGGATTTCCTTTCACCATCTGTCTCTTTTTTTTTTTTTTTTTTAATATGAAGTGGGGGCAATCAATTGGTATACAATATACCCGTGAAAATATCTATTTATAATTTAACAACAGAGGTCTGTCAACTCACTTTAATTGCTCTGGACTAATCCTCTCCTGACCTTCAAACATCTTTGGCTTCATGGAGATTCTTAAGGGTAATTCTTATTATATATTTTTAGGGATTTTCCTAGAGCGAAACCAATCATTTTATTCCTGTCAGAATGACTAAGAGAGCTAGGATTAGCCTAGACATACTTCTGGTTCATCTAAAGTTAGAGGAACTATAATTTTTTTACCTATTCTCATTTTGAAGGTTAGTTTATGAGTTTCCAAAGTTAAGGTGAGACCTTTCTTCTCTTATGAAGCTTATGGGAAGATATCAAGGACCAAGTGAAGAGAAAGATTGATCATAGACAGGGGAAAAGAAAGGGGTTTCAGATATTCTGTTGTGGGTACACTTACTCTTATCAAGCTTCTTATTCAAGTCAGAACTTTTCCTTACACTCTCTGTATTGCTTATTTTTCATATATCTATCTATCTATATATTTTTTTGGTACAAAGAAAATTTTCTAAAATTAAAAGTTGCTTTTCATTTCTCTGATTAGAATTTTAGTGTTAATATTAGTAAACATGAGATTACTGTCTTACTCGTTTACATCTCTTGGGAAATTTTAACCTAAGTTTTTAAGACAAAGATTCATACCTCAGTAGTTTTTATACTTCCAGCCAAATAGACGGTTATTTCATTACCTTTTTTGAGAGACATTTAATGTGGGTATCCATGCATGTCACCTTTTTGATGTTTCTAGTCTCTTGTCTTATCAACAAGTCTCCTGCAATAAGATAATCATGATATCTATCAGGAACTCTAGTAGATTGGAAACCTTCTTACTGCAATTTTTGACCTATTTTGTATATATATATATATTATTTTATTTTAAGCCGACCTTTTATATTTATAGTAAAAATAAAAACTTACCGAAAGGAAGGTAACTATAAATAGAACAAAACATGAAAACAAAACAGTATGTACAATGAGAGTTTAGAAACATATTATTGCATGAAGTGCTTGAGGTATCGCCCATTGATAGGGGCATTAAGACTCTTTCCATCGATATTTTCTAATAAAAACACATTCTTTCCCTCAGAGACTACAATTCTGTATGGTCCGCACCAGATCTAATCAAACTTACCATGTTTCCTAGCATCCTCTTTTCTGGCTTCCCATTTTAGAACCAAATCACCAGGGACAAATTCCCTATCTTTAGCTTTTCGGTCAAATAAAGATTTCATATTATCTTGATACTTCTGTATTTTTTCATCTACTTCAGCCCTATTTTGCTGAACTTCAATTAGTTGGTTTATCCTCCTGGTAATTTCATTTGGCTCTTCGTTTGAGTCCTGCCAGAGTTTCATTGCAGACAACGCTAGATTTATTGGTAAAATGACATTAGTACCATATACCATCTGAAATGGAGACATTCTGATTGACCGTTTTGTGCCTATCCTATTAGCCTATAAAGCATATTTTAAATGTATATGCCATGCTTTCTTATTTTTGGTCAGTACTTTCTTAATTATAGTGATCAAGATTTTGTTAGATGACTCGGCTAATCCATTTCCCCATGGATAGTAGGCCATGGAGTGTCCTAGAACAATATTATATTTTTGGAAATTTTTTATCATGGCCATGGAATTGAAAGCCTGAGCATTATCAATAACTATTTTTCGAGGACAACCAAATCTTGATAGAATATTCTCCTCCAAAAAACTGATCACTATTGCGTCAGTTGCATTTCGCGTAGGAATAGATTCCACCCATTTGGTGAAATAATCTATAGCAGTTAGAATCCATTTGTATTGAGCACTCAAGTGTGGATGGATTTCTCCAATAAAATTGAGACCCCATTGTTGGAATGGAGCTTCATTTTTAACTGGCACAAAAGATAATGCCAAGATTTTATGCTTGCCTGTAAATAACTGACAAGGATTACAAGTTCGGACTTTAGTGTTTACATTAGTGAATAATTTCGGCCAGTAATACTCGGCTCTTAGGATTTTATAAGTTGTTTCTCTCCAAGCATGGTGTCCTCCACACACTCCTTCGTGAAATTCATCTATAACCTTTTTTGTTTCAGACTCTACTAAGCAGTTCAACAAGAAACCCAGGGGATCCTTCCAATACAATTGACCATCTATAATACAATATTTTACAGTGTGTAACTTCAATGTACTAGATTTAGATGGGATTAGGTCACTGGGGAACTGAAGGGTCAATAGATAAGAAACAATATCGCGGTACCAAACTGAAGAATATATTTTTTCTAGAATTTCAGTTGTGGGCACAGTGACATCGAGTTCATCTATCTCTAAAAATCCTTCGTTCTCCTGCAGATGATTTATTCTGAGTTCTTTCAAATTTGATTCAACCAGCAATTTAGCCAAACCCTGAACTTTAATAAGTTTAGTTGGTTTAACTTCCAGGTCTAACTCCTGAATTTTGGCTAACCATCTGCCTCTCCTTCCATCACTGTCGGGTTGAACCAGTATATCCTTAACATAACTGGTAGGCACATAAGCAATGATATTTGAATGCAATACGTAAGTTCTGAAAGATTTGAGGGCTTTCACCATTGCATAAGCTTGTTTTACCAATATGTCATATTTTATCTCAACATCTCTGAGAATTTTACTAAAAAATGCAATCGGCTGCTCAAAACCCTCATCCTTTTTTTGTAACAATACTGTTGCAATAGTATGCTCAGAAGCACATGAAAAAAATAAAAATTCTTTCAAATAATCAGGACTCGCCAGTACTGGTGCTTCACCTATGAATTTTTTAATGCGTTCGAATGATGCCTTAGCCTCATTTGTCCACTTTAACTCGCTGTCCTTCTTGAGCATATCTGTAATCAGTTTTACGATTTCAACAAAATTTGGAATGAATCTTCTCAAAAAAATTATTTTCCCTAAAAATGACTGAATTTCTTTTCTATTTCTGGGAATATTAATAGTAACTATTGCTTCAATCCTTTTCGAGTCGATTTTAATTCCATCCCTAGACACCATATGGCCCAAGAGTTTACCTTCTTGCATTGCGAAATGAGATTTCTTGGGATTAAGAGACAAACCAAATTTGCGACACTTTTTGAAAGTTTGCTTGAAGTGTACTAGATATTCTTCATCACATTTAGAAAAAAACGTTAGATCACCAAGGTAAATAACAACAAAATTATCTCTTTCACCGACGAAGGTGATGCCCATAGATCATTGGAAAGTTTCTCCTGCATTCATTAAACTGAAAGACATTTTGTCATACATAAATGTACCCCAAGGGGTAGTGAACGTAGTTTTTTCTTTATCATCTTGATGGACTGCAATTTTATTGTATCCTGAAAAACCATCAATCATAGACATTCTATTAGCTCCTACTACTTTCTCTAAAACGTGATCCATTTTAGGCAATGGATAATTGTCTTTGAGTGATGATCTATTCAAATTCCTAAAGTCTACAAACCGTCTGATTTCACCATTTTTCTTTATTACTGGGACTAAATTAGCTACACACTTGGAGTATCTTAGTGGGACAATGATCTTGGCGTCTTGAAGTTTCTTCACTTCTTTCTCTATCACAGGTAGTAATATAGGGTTAATCTGTCTGAGTTTCTTCCTAAAAGGTTTGACACCTTGTTTCAGAGGAATTTTGTGTTCCATTATAGTAGTGTCATAAGTTCTCAATTCATCATAGGACCAAGAAAAAACGTCTTTATTGTCTAAGCAACTTGGCATACTTACTTTTTATTTCAGGAGGAAGTTACTTAGATAATTTTACTAACCTAGGATTTTCTTTGGTACCTATATCACAATCTTCAACCTCTTCTAGCTGAGGCTATAAAGTGGACTTCAAAGGGATGTCCTCATGATTAAATAACCTCTCTAAGGGGATCAAGCCTTTGGGGATCTGATTATTTTTCAAAATAAGCATACGATGATTAGAAATCTTATCTTAAAACTCTTGCGGATATTCCCCTTCCTGCATGATCCAAGCGGGATCATTCTGGTTTTCTTGGTTGACGTGTGTTTCAGCAAAATCATCTACCATTTCTAAAAAATTCCTAATCTGTTCATCATCCTCGAAAACTGCCAATGTTGTATGTTATTCGGTATGGAAGGTCTATGTCTCATCTCTATATGGTATTTAAGTTTGAAAACCGTTGGAGGCGCAAAGGTTGAGGCCGCTTTAGCCAGTGAATCTGCCCATTGATTTTCAGTCCTAGGGATATAATGAACATTAACCGATGAGAAAAAGTTATCAATTAGATCCCAAGCACAATTCTTATAAGATCTCAACCTTGGGCGCTTAGCTTGGTATTGACGATTAATTTGTTTTATGATCAGTTCAACATCACCATAGACTTCTAAGTTCTTTATCTTTAATTTTCTAGCAACTTCTAATCCTAGGACCAGAGTCTCATATTCACATACATTGTTAGTATAATATATGTCCCAAGACTTGGATAACAACATGCCATACGTTGGGGGTATATCAGCGACAACCACATCCATCATAATGCGTTTTATAAGCATCTGCGCAAGATTAACTACTAAGTCTTTTATCATACCTATGCATTTAACTTTTCTTGAATCAAATGAATACAAATCTCCATAAGGTTGAGTGATTTCGAGACCAAGTCTATCCATAATGGCTTTAGGAATTACATTGTGAGAGGCTTCAGAATCCAACATGCAATTATGGAGCAGGTGATCATGTACAATTAGCGTGATATAGAAAGGGGCGATGACATTTCTGACGCCTTCGAAATGTGGACAAAAAATTATATTAGGCTTGTCATCTTATAGATTTATAACTTCATCTTGAATTTCATTGTCTAAAAAATTAATTATTTTATCAATTTTATTTCTGTATATTGGGTTTTTTATTAATTTCATTTTCTAGATTGAAATTTCCTGTTGTTTTATCAAATTCTGTGGTTTGGGTTTCTATCCACTTCTTTTCCATTTTATTTTTTTGTGAGGTTTTTATTTCAGCCACGGGAATCTCCGCTCTCCTTGTGTTAATAACTGGTGTTTCTGCTGGCTTTGTATTGGTAGACTGTGTGTCAGCAGTCTTGGTTTTAACAATCTGCTTTTCAACAGATTTTGAAAATGCCTCACCTGTTTCCCCTCTTGACAAGATTTTATTCAATGGGGTGGTTGTGATATTCTTGTTTCTAGGCCTTAGATTGTACTTATGTTGGAGTTCAGTCATTATATCATCAACGATTCCCTGATAAGATGAATCTTCTGTGATATTTTTGTTCTTGTTATTTTCATATCTGTATTCTGTATTTAAGGAATTTTCATAATCTTGTCTCGTCAAATAAGGTTGTTGACAGTCATTTCCAAGATTAACTATGTATTTTTCTAACTCCTCAAAATCTTGCATGTATATTTAAGGTATCTTCTTGATTTCAAATTTTTTTATGGGTCGGATATAGGCAAAGTCTGCTTGTTGTCTAGTTTTCTTCTGGTATTCTTTCGATTAAAATCCAATTTATTAATCGTGGAGTCGCCAAGTGAAATATGAAAATTGCCTTATAAAGTATTCAATCTTTGCTCACTATCAAAAAAAATAAAATACCAATGTCATTCTTCCCAGGGAAAAATAACTTTGTTTCTTCGCTCCCTGACAACGACGCCAAAAATATGTTGTTCCATAGTCTATACTTAAGGCTCTAGAGTATAAATTCTAGGCATACAAAAAGTAAAGAGGATTTAAAATATACAAAAAGAAAAACAGTTCTTTTGGAAATAATCTATGGCTGATTTCTGAGTTGTCTTTGTCTAGCTTCAAATCGTTCCTAGATGTTTATGTCCCGTTCAATGGCTGCCCATGAACGTTCAAGTTCAACCTAGGTGGTGGTTGACTTTAGGATAGTATTAAACAAGGTTAACATGATGATGGCTTGATCTATGAGGCCAGGTGCTATATTAGGCTATCTTGCAACATGTATAGTCATGGAGGAAAATAAGGTTAAAATATCTGTTGTTTTAGATTTTCTATTTCTATTTTAGATTATATGAGAAAAGTTCCTAAATTTAAATTAATAATATAACAATTTTAGAGGTTGTTTCCCATATCCGAGTTAAATTGAAAATAATGAATATGATGAAAGAAAACATAAAGCTGTTTAAACAATCGTGAGGCGTCAATCATGGAAGAATCTCACTTTGTGACAGAAGAATAAATTAGACAAGAAACCTTTAATGAAGCATAAAATATGGTAATCTAAATAATTCACAGGTCTTGTGTGTGCTAATAGCAAATACAGAGGGAAATTTGTAAACAATTAGATGACTAAATAAGAATATAACCATAGTAGATGTTGTACTAAGCTATAGTTAGACATTCATCAAAGATATATAAGAAATGATGTTGCACATGAAAGAACAAAAGAACACATAAATCAAGATTGACGGAATATGGAGTCTCTGGTTTGCATTTGTCTTAATTCTTGTAAAGGAGAAATTTCTCTGCTACAATTGGTTAGGAAAAAGTCTTCTCTAAGTCTTTTGAAATTATATTTATACAAAGGTTCTCAACCCTAGATGGTTGTAACTTTCCTTACTCCTAGATATTTAACGGTCACAAAAATAAAGACTTGGACCATTTCACTGGTTTCTTTTCTCTCTTCTTACATACACCGGTATAATGGGGAGCATGTATCATTTCATAATTTATTCGAAGTAATTTATTCACTTGGATTAAGACACTCGATGCACCTGCTTATAAAGTTCGCTAATCTTCATGAAGGCTTCGACACATCCTTTGCCTCAAGCAGATACAACTTCCTCTGAATTTTTGGCAACCTGTCCTCAATCCTTTTATCCTCAAATTTTACTGATTGTAACTGTAAGTTTGGCTTCACCAACCATTTGTCCATTTGTGAAACATTGACCTATATCAACTGTGAAATTTCAACCTGAGCCTCATGTAAGATTTATTTGATGTTCAGTTGATGTTTTATAACATTGATTTGTCCTAATAGTCTAGGACAATTTCCCTTTCCAATGCCTAGCGATTTTTTATCTAGTGCATCAAAGGTCTCTTCACAATCTTCCTTAATTTATTTGGCCATTTTCTTACCTTCGACTATATTGGTCTCCCATACCTTTAGCATGACATCACCCCTGATTTGTTCTGCGACAGACAACCTAGGAGTTACTGATACCTCTTCTTTAGTCGAAAATACGACTGTTTTTTTAAAAGCGGCCTGGGATGTTGTAGCCTCTTTTTATTTGAAAGCAATGTTCTCTAATGATTGACTTACTTCCCGAAAATAGTTTTGAATAATCTCTACTTTAGAAAACAGGCTTTGTTGTTCTTCCTCTAGCTTCTAATGAACTTCCAGTGCTTGGGCTTGGAATACGATTATATTTTCCACCTGGCTTTCAATAGAACTCAATTTATCTTGCAACTGCCTTACTAATTCCTCTTGCCGAATGACATGTCCTCGATTGGATTGCATCTTCTTATACATCTCAGCTAAACTAGAATTGAGCATTTGAATCTCCTGTTTGTCAATAACTCTGGCATATTCCAGTCCTTTATTTATCTCATCTCTAATATTTTTCTCTGTATTTCTTATTTGGCTTTGCAACTGAGCTATCATTTGATTCCTATAAATATGTCATCACAAAGAGAGTCTTCATGCTCATATGTTTTCATATTGCAATGAGCTAGATGATTTCCCACAATTTGATATGGATCATGTTTTCTGAGTTCAAGATCTACCAGTTTAATGTCCTCTAATGCTGCAGCTTCTACCTTGGAATGACCAAAATTTAGCAGTGAAAACCTCCCGATCTGTATAGGAAAAGATGGCCATAATTTCTTTTGAACTTCTTTTAACTCTTTGCCAATGCCTCCTGTTATTATTTGGTAAGCCACTCCCCTACACACCAATCTGTCAGGGAGAAATTTTGGGAGAGCATAAGGAGGAATCAAACATCCAAAGACTCTGATATAAGAGAAATTCTCTTCAATAAACCAATCTGCAACTGTTTTGAGGTTTCCCATGATTTGATCCGACATCCAAGGGGGGGAATAACCAAACAATATTTGGTGCACAGGAATCACTAAATAGTGACATATTTCATAAAATAAATCTTTTACTTTTTCTTCCCATAGTTGAGAGTGATAGAAATGGATGGGTTCTGCACAGGTTGGGTTCCAACTCCAATTCATCAATGGAAAAGGGGTCATATAATAGATAGCATCCATGAAATACGCAGACATATAAAAAGACACAGGTTGGCATTTTGACTTTTCCATTTGGTACTCATCAATCTCCTTGGTTAGGTTATTTGATAGAATCTTATCCCAATTTAAGGTGAAACCCTTGGCTACCTCGTGTATAATTGGCACCCATTTCGCCGGGAAATGAGTAGGGATTTTCCTCCCAAATAGTCTACATAACATCATTGCTATATAGACCATATATTCATTAATGATGTTGTGGCATAAAAACCATGGGTATCAACTCTAAATTTAGCTGGAATTCCCCACCATGTTTTGATTATATATGGATAGGTTTGGTCAAATTCATTACACTCCTTTCGTTCAAACTCTTCTATGAATTTGGCATTATAAATATATTTAGAAATAGGGGATAGCTTGTACATTACTTGAATGTGTTTTGGCTTGAAAGAGCCGACGACGACCTTTTTATGGTTCATGATGCTCCTGGTCTACACAACGGTGTTCATTAGAGACCATTTTATCATGTCATTGTATGGCATGAGCTTCGAGCATGTATCTATTTTATGAAGCTCAACCTCTGCTATAACTCTGAGTTTAGTTCCAGTTTTATCAGTCTTTTCATCTCCAAAATCATCTGGGCAATTCCTGACCTCATGTTCCAAGATTTCGAAAATCTGCATCCAAGACCTGACCGGGTCTACAATGTGTGGTGTGGTATCAGACAAAATGTCCAAGTTCGGATTTGAGCCTTCACTAGCCTCATCACTCTTCTTTATCATTTTCCTGGGTGCCATGATGCCTATGATGAAAAGAAGATACCTGTTACAGAGAAAAAGGCGTAAACTTTCTCGAATACAACTTGTTGATTTGTTGAAAGTGAGAATGAAATTTGAAATAGAGACCTTTATTCACCTTCAGCCTACCTTAATTAGAATGTGCTTCTAAGGGCGATGAATTTATTTTCCTTAATGAAGAGAGTACAACTGGAGCTACGTGTCTTACACTATAAAATATCCCATTAATCCATAATAAATGCTACCAAATATCGACGATTCGAGACCGAGAGTTTGAATGTAATATCGTTTAAGAATCTCGAAAAAACAAAAATGTGAAAAGCCATTTTATATTGTTAACCTTTTTTTTGATGTTAAGTTAATCTCACTGAAGCACTTAATACTTTCGGGACTCCATGCTTCGAGGTTTTTTTAGCGTGATGAGTGATAATTCTCCGATTTCCCGAAATGCGAATGATTAACAATATATTAAGTATGTTTAAACTTTAATTAATCGCGATTAAAAAGGATTTCGTGAATTACACATTGAGATTTTGAATTGTCATTTGAGTTGAGATTCTAGAAAATGAAAATACAATAAGCTTAAACTACTGTTAAACATTTTTAATTATTCTTATTAACTTGGTTTAACCTCTTTTAAATTTACTTTTTGTGACTTTGGTATCGGGACTTTGGGGCTGTTGTTAAATATCAAACTGCGTAAATAGTAGAACCCCGAATCCCGAAACTCTTGAAATTTTTTTAATGTTTTGACCTCTTTTCAAAACCAAGGGTGGCTCCATAATCTACTAAGACATTTAAACTGTTGGATTGATTGGATGACTTTATTTCGACGATGATTATCAACTTGCATTTTTGTTCTCTTTTTTCTATTTAAAAAAAAATGAAATTTATTTTAGTGTAAGTTTTCTTTTAGGAAGATATGAAGTTTTATTCAATAGGAAGCACGAAATTCATCCAAGGGCCCACATTTGCCCATCAATTTTGATCGATGGTGGCTGAGTCACGATCTTGCGGAGGCCATAACTTTATCATCGGGTGTCAGAATCATGCACACTTTATACCGTTGGAAAGGTATTTCAATGTAGAATATGGTGGTATAGGGTTCAAGTGCTGAAAGATGATACAATATTATCATAAATTAAAATATAATTCATCTTCAGTTTTTATTAGGTTTGCATGACAATTCAACTTCACAAGCTCATATCTTGAGATCCGGGTGATGGATTTGGGAAAAATTTATATAGTTGGAAATATGAGACGATGAAGAGCACATTAGAAGTGGTTTTCATGGTTAAAAATTTGGTTTTCACCTTCATAAAAGTAAATTATAGTCGTCATATTTTAATGGGAAATTATGAAAATAAAAGTTTATTTAAAAACTTCTATTAAAAGGGAAATGGACCCATTTTAGATATGTATATATTAATGATATAATTTCATTAATGAGTAATTAATGAGGCACTAATTAAATGGAATGTTTCAAGAAGAAACTTGTACGGGAATTTCAAGAGAGGAAAAAAACCCTAACTACTTAGGTAGTTAGAAAATCTCTTCTTAAAAAGAGAAGAGAGACTTCATTCAAGGGTCCAAGATCTAGTATTGTCAAAGGGACAGGGAAAAAGATCAGAGGAAGAAGAAGGTATATCCATGGATGCACAATCAAGATTCTGATCAAAAGAAATAAATCTCCATCTTCTCCATATATATATATTCTTCTACACGACTTCTCATAGTTTTATGCTCGAATCTGAGAGTTGGGCACACGGTTGAGTTTTTGAGTGTTCTTCTTACATTTCTAAGATATTTTCTTATATTATCATGAAGTATTTGTAGCCACCTATATGGATGTCAAATATTTTGTAATGAAGAACATATTTCATAAATAAAATTCCACAAAGAATTGATTTGGGGTTGATCTCGACTGTGATTTGTAACCCTGTTTTCAGAATATAAAGTATTTGAGGTTGACCTATCAAATTTTCTTTTGATCTTGATTGGAATACTCTGTTAAAATTATTTGAGATGATCAAATCATTCTATCCTATGAAGAAGGTATTGATGTATTTATATATTGTTAAGAAGATTGTGTGTGATGATGATCACAATTTAATTATGATGTTGAAGCCCTCCTTCAATATTTTATTTTGTTGCACATAAAGATTGTACTTAGGTTATTGAAGAACTATTTTATTTCATAATATCAAGAAATAAATACTTAGGGTTTTTTTCCTAGTACTCTCCTGATCCAAGATATCACAGATATATCTTTTAGTCCAAGAGGAGTATCACCTCTCTACAATGGATTAAATGTTTCCCATATCACACACACACACACACACACACACACACACACACACACACACATTTATTGAGAAGACTATTTAAAATCTTATATAACTATTACTTTTGGAATTCAAAGTTAATACTAATATAGATATGCATTATCGAAATTTATCTATTTAATTCAAATGATTAAAATTATTCATAACCTTCAAGTTAACATAGGACAAATTCATTTGAAGGTAATCTTTTTAAACTGTTTTTTTGAAAGGTTTGTAAAGGCACCCATTAAAAATAATGATATAAATAATATCTACACTAATTGACATTATGCAACCTATGTAGATCCATTTTGACTATGGATATGGGATTTCACAAGAGGTATCGAATATCTCAAGGTGAAAACCTTTCCTCAAGTTTTTTCAATCTAGAAGGAATGATCCCTCTTCTCCTATGATATACTCATAGTTGATATGGACCTATGCTGGTTCTTTGTGTTTGTCATCCATACATACGAGTTTATAGACATCATCCCAAGGAGTGAGGGGCTTATAGAAGTCATCACAATGAGTGATGTGGCTAGGTTGAGGACTAGTCGAAGTATCTCCATTGAGTTCCATGTAGGCGTCTAAAGAAGAAGATTGTGAATTCTACCAAGCTTGTGCCACAAGTTCCAATAGGTTCCTTGAAACAAGAAAATGTTTCTCTTAATTCATTTTTGGACAAGTCATAAAATATGTAGTTAGACTATGGATACATGAGACTACCAATTCCCCTTTCATTTGATAGCCATATTTCATTAATGAAAGGTGGGTATCAATCTGGAAGAAAAAGGGATGAATCCTAGACCAACTTGTAGGAAATATATGAGAGAACTAACTAGATCCTAGGCAATGCTAGAGAGACGAGATTCTTCCACATTTGAAGAAACTTTCCTATCGGGAGGCATTGTGTGAAAGAGGTGTTAGCAGGACAATGTGTTGTTGAGAAGGTGGGAATATTAAACCAAAGGAACCTTTGGTTGAATACTTGGTTAGGGAAATAGCCAAAGAACCTGATATAAGAAGAGGGAGTGATGGGGTGGGACAACGACATAAAAAAATTCAAATGCTACTAATAGAGGAGTAGTCAGTGGAGATGTATAACTATATCCATGAGAGA
>SNQJ01S0021386.1:34573-63930 GCA_010110895.2 Picea sitchensis | reverse complement strand
ATATTGTGAAATTTCCAACTGGCAAAAGTATGGAAGAGGAAAGTGAAATGGTTGTGCATTTTGGTAATGCTTCAAGTGGTAAAAACTCAGATAAATCACATGCAGAAATAGGAGGTGATAAGCATGGAGAAAAGAATGACACTATAGAGGAGAAAGTTATGTATGGAAATCTAGCTGAAATAAGCTACGGGAGATTAAGCACAAGAATCTGAGTTAATGTTTGATCATTTGCAAACAGAGACAAAAATCATGGGAGCCAAAGCTTCATCAGTCCTCAGAGTCTGTTTGGAGGAAGATGTTGGTGCCTTAAAAGAACAAAGTGAAAGTCATTTATCTCAAATTGAGTCTCAAAAGACTGACATCCACAAGCTCCAGGACCATTTGCGGAGACAATACTAGGGAGTTATAAGTCAGTTTCAAGTAACAGAGGCAGGAATGTGTAATGAAGTAGAAACTCAAGTTCATGAATCGGATATTTCTACAGCATGTCAATTTTTAAATGAGAAAAACTAGTACCTTTAAAAGCAATGAAGAAAAGGGTTTTAGATAAACGGGTTTATCATCAGTTGTTGAAGGTTTTCCAACACTAGTAGTCTTGGGTGTAGTAATTCGGTCTACACAATAGTTATTGACTCAGCAGGCTAGAGTTTCACTTGACCAACTTACCACATAGACGAAAGGTGAGACAAGAGTAACTGAGGCATGGAACTTGATGATGTTGAGTAGGAAATATCCAGATGATAAATTGTAAAGGTTGAATGACTCCATGCCCAATACTAAAGAAACAAGGTCTTCCAAGTTCTTGGAGACCTCGCAGGGAGGTCTCCATCCCAGTTGGAGCCAGATGTTAGCGATAAAAAATGCACTGGCATTTTTGAAAGAATGATGCCTAATATTGTAGGGAACATTTGACTAGATTCCTAGGATCCAAATGTAGATTTGAAAGCACCATTGGAAAGATTAGGATTTGTAGATGTCGATCAACTATTTAAGCATGCAAAACAGACTCTCCATGACTGAGAAATTTGATTTTGAAAAAATCTGCGCTTTCACCAGTGCAGAAGGCAGAATTATAACTAGTTAGCTGGTGAAAGCTCTGCCTTTCACCAGCTAAGGAGAGGATTTTCGGGTAAATTAGCTAGTGAAAGCCTGTCACAGCTAGAATAGCTGAATTTTTGCCCAGATCGGGATTTTTTGGGTTTGAATGGTTTGAAATCTTCTTCAAGAAGCTAGTTATGAATTATCAAATCAAAATCTGAAGGCCATTCTTGGAGATGAAATTCAAAAGGGAATTTTTTGACTAGATTTGGTCATTTTCAAGGGCAAAATGATAGGGATCAAATGACACATCACCCAATTCAAATTTTATCTTTGAAAGACCGAATCAAACAGCCTTGGGAGGCTAAAACTGCACTTCATCAGTAATCTACTATTTTTAGAGATCACTAAATAGGACCTTTCCTATTTTGTTTTGATTTTCCATTCTAGATCCATTTTTATAGGATCTCATCCTACACTTGTTGTATCTATTTTGATTTGACTATTTTTAGTAAATCTGATCCATCTTTCAAGGATCTAGATTTCATCTTGTAAGGCTATAAAGCCAAAAACATTTGAAGCACTAAGGGTTTCAAACTGGGAATATATTTTGTGCTACTGTATAGACTCTTATTTACAGAATAAAAGTTCAGTTTCCTTTCGTATTCAATATAAAAAATATCCATGTTTCCCTTTCTGTACTTTGTTTTAGTTTATTTTAGCTTATGAAGACTGTTATCTCTTTATTGAGCTCATAAACTTGAAGTAAAGGGTTTCTTTCTATCTTGCATTAAGCCCTACATTCAGTTGTATTTGGCAATCAAGAATAGTGTTCTTCATCCTCTCCTTTCAATTTACTTGATTTGATTATTGTTTCCTGAAAGCACTGTTCCTTTAGACATATGATGATCTGTCTATTACACTGATCATTTAAAACCCCATTATTCCAAGCATACCTACACATTATTTTTTAAGTTACCAAGCATCCTTAGTCTACAACCCTAAGGAGTTTCTTGGAGTGATAACAGGTTGTACTTAAAGAAGTACTATGCTTAAGGTCACTTGTGCATGAGTGCTTGTATTTTATTGTATCATACTTTTTGTGTGTTACTTTAGTATGATTTTTCGTTATTTGGTCTCTGCCCTTGACCACTTATCTTGCATTGTGCTTGGTTTCTAGATGTTGGAGTCTTCGCTACCTCACATTGGCTTCGCCAATGG
The DNA here is from genome assembly GCA_010110895.2 of Picea sitchensis. Lineage (NCBI taxonomy): Eukaryota > Viridiplantae > Streptophyta > Pinopsida > Pinales > Pinaceae > Picea > Picea sitchensis. The sequence continues at coordinate 61,671 of SNQJ01S0021386.1, read as the reverse complement.
CGCTAGTCGTAGTACTCAGAACCTTGCTTCTGCTGCATGGGCAATCTACGCACCTAAAAATGAAATTATTAGTCTACGAGGTGTGTGCCTCAGTCGTGCGACCAATAATATTGCAAAATATAGCATTGTCATCGAATTGTTGATTGATGTTATTTCACTCGATATCCGCCATCTGGTTATACGACTCGATTCGAAGCTAGTAATACTACATTTAGGTAATGTCTATACTATCTGAAGTCCTACTTTATTACGAGTATATTTAGGAATTCACCTCTTGGAATGTTATTTTGATTATATCAAATATCAGCACATTCCTAGATGTCTAAATACATTGACTGATGCCTTAGCTAACTATGTGTTAGACAGACAATTGGGACATTTATAAACCAATCACACATCACATGTATTATACAACACAAAATAAGCCGGTAGAAGCCGTATATATGTATATAACGATCAAAAGTTTTTAAAAAAAGTTTCTTTCCAAAGATCAAAATCTCAAAATATGAAGCCCATAGCTTCTACAAAATAGCATCACGGATGACGCTCACGATAACACACAACTGTTCGGGCTACCCTATGGAGAATTCGAGTGAGAGACTTGGACACGCCCATAGTATGGCACTGATAATGTCTCAATATCTCCCCAATAGCGATGTCTGGGACATCCATAGTCAACCCCTCTAAGTTATGTTCCACTGCCTTGTAGTCCTCAGCATCCCATCTTGCCACTAGAGCCGCTTCGCCTCACCTTTGAATGGGAGATGTTCCTAGAGGTCGATACGGCCCCACATATGTGTCATCAAAATAAATTTTTTAATTAGTCCTTGGATAAACATAAAAACATTTTATATAATAAAATTTTCAAAAACATTTAAAAAGAACAAAATGTGGACTTCTCACCTAAGTCACCCCACTGAGCATCCTTAGGCAGGACAAAAATCTGAATCTCCTGGAAAATCCAAACCGACATATGCGTAATCATCGATCATCAACATCTGTGTCCTCAACTAGTCAAAAAATGAATCATTATACCTAATTATAGGCGCTGCTACGTGCCGAGCCATGAGGTTACACCACCTCAACATCCTCGGATCCTGTGGGGCCGGTAAACCCCAATCCACCTGTAGTCGCAACAGTGGGACCCTCTCAAGGAAGAATGACACCAAAAGTGACCTATACCCAAACTGCTTCAAAGCACCCCTTCTGCACTTTGTTAGTTGCCTCTTCATGCTGTGGAGAACTGCATCCGACCAGTTAAAAACCCGAGTCTTTGTGCATTCTATTGTGTATTGGAAATAGTTCTAGAGAGCCATGTGTGGAGCTGCGTTCCCAGCCATGCATGCAATGGTAAACAAGATAGTCCGTAGGGTCAAATATTGGACCTCCCAAATGGAAAACTTACCCTTGCTTCTCTCTGCCTCGGGAACACAATATCGACGAACATACTCACTCATAGGAATTTTGCTACCTCTACCTCCGGTCAAAGTAGCATGGTATCCACGCCATGACAACCCCGTCAGAAAATAGATATCCTCAATAGCTAGTGTCAGCGTGTGGAATCCTACATGAAATAACTGTTGATCCATATCCCACATGTGGACCAGGTACTCTAACAATCTGAGTTGGGCTCTCATGCCCGGGATCCTAAAATTTTTTAAGAGCCCACATTCCTGGAGGGCAACGACTGTACCCAGATCATTCCTGGCAATGGAGTCATCCTCCTCATGTTCTCTTTCCCTCCATTCCAACATCGTGATGGTCAACACCTGCAAGGGATCCATGAGAAGGAAGTCAACAACTTGTTTTAAACTCTTGCATAATTTTTTATTGAGCAAAACCACACACAAAAATCTATTTTTCGGCCCTCACAGGTGAACCTTTTGTACAGTGTAAGATTCTCATAGGTGCACTGAAGCCCACTTGCGAGAATCTTGGATTCTTGCAGGTCCCAAATGGCCCACTTGCAAGAATGCTTGAGCGCATATACCGACCCTAAAATGGACTCGAAACTCTAAAATTGCCAATAAAAATCAAAAGTAAACCATGGAAAAGTTGGAAAATCAGGAGATTACCTTGTTGGCTAAAACCGTTTTTCGAATGATTGCTTGTGCCTCTTCCAATTGAGCAAAGAAATTTGGGGGAAAATGAGGTATGTTGGACAAGTTTTTGGCAAAGTAACAATGAAATGGTAAAAAAGGATTTTGCACCCATACTTATTCACTTTTTACTATTTCTTGTTGATTTTTTATATTATTTTTATTTCTTTGCTTAAAAAACCTAATACCCTAGTAGCCTTGTGAGTATGGCTTTTCACAGATATAGCGACTTCGAAGTTCGAACGACGAGGTACGAGTGTTTTTTCTTTTTGTCACATCTACGACTAATTTTTTAGGGTTTTTGTAAGAAAAACCTCGAGCTCAGTCTTCATTCGTTCTCACGCTCGAAAATACATGAGAACGCAATCGAGTATACTTTTTCTCATATTTTCATACTCGTCATGGTAACACAAAAATGACGAACATAAGGGAGTATCCTTTAAGCTCTTTTCACGCTCCATAAAAACAAAAAGATTGTTGAGCGATCTTGTTCTTTTCACGCTCATTAAAGTATTTGAAGAAAACATTCGACGGGCGATATTTTATCACTTTTTTGGTCTCGTCAAAATCGTTTATCAAAAAGGAACTGGGAGAGTTCTCTTTAAGTGTTTTTCAGACTCTTAAAACATGAAAAAACCCCGAATTTTCTATCTTTGGACTAGTTAAAAAAACATCGAAAGACCCATAATAGGACCGAACCACTCCTTCTTAGGGTTCGTTAAACATACTCTGAGGGACTCATACAAAGGATGAGCTTACATCGACAAGCATATGTTATCCTCCTCAAGCTTGTGTAAAAATAAAGAGGTGCTCGCCAGAAATGGTGGGGCAAATTTTGGGAAAGGGATATGTTTTCGTATTTGTGTTAATAGCAATAAGCATCGCTCTTGAACATGACACCCCCTATTCATCATTTGAATCCGGGTTGGGAAATCCATTTGTCTCTCGTCCGACTTTCTACAAGGTCATATCTTGGGTTGTCTTTGAGTCAGTGTTGCCAAGTCCTTTGTTGTGTCATTCATATGTTCAAGAGAAGTTCAAACGAGCCCTCCATTGAGTCATCCATCTGCAGTTGTCCATTCTTACTATGTCGACCTTCCCTGTGTCCATTTCAACTCATATTCATACTTTGATTCACCCTCAAAATATGTTACTTATTTCGTGTCATTGATGGGGGATACATCAAGGCCCTCCTATGATGAGTCTTTTTCCGTCGACTCCAACTCATTATCCGGGAACAAGACTTAGAAATCATTTAGTACCTTGGAACCTACATGCCTTAATGGCAGGTCTCTTCGCTTTCGATAGGGGTTTCACATCATTGATACCTAATCAAGAGATTCCACTGAGTGTTCGACTTCAGCTCATTCATTCGCATTCATTCGGATTGTACTTCGGTACCTTGGGATTCATTGACATCAATGGTGATTTCCCTCACACTTGTTAACAGTTTTCATCAATGACTAGTAATCAAGTGGTTTCTACCATGTTCAACTTTAGCACATGTAATCACATGGCTAGATTCGTACTTTCAGGTGACGGGATTGAAGACCCTGGGTCTCATCTTTTTTATCCAGGCTGCGATGGAGTATGTATGATTTGTATTGAAACATAGATCCACTTTGTATGTCGTGTGGCTATGTCTTAATTTAAGTCTTCTAACATAGATCCACAGTGTATTCCTGGTGGATATGTATCATTTTGATGATATGGATCCATGGTGTATGATTGGTGGCCATGACCTACATTTATGATTCCATTCATTTGTGACCTGAGCATGGGAATGCCTACCTCAGAACTGGTATTATATTCTGCAGATGCTTGGTTTTTTATAGGTTTCTGATTAGCTGCACTCCTTGTTTCTGACACACACATGCATTTTACAAAGTACTTTGGTTGTCATGAGTTCCATCCTCATACTTTGGGGGGCATTCTGTTACACATTATTTTGGTCACTCAGGTGATGTCTCTATAGTTATGTGTTCAGGCTCTCATAAGGACTTTTTGTTTGAGAAAAGTGACTGTTGTCTTCTTCCAAAAAGCATATTTTTAAGATGATTTTGTAGGATACCCATTTTATAGGGTGCGAAAATCCTTCAGTCTCGCAGGCAACCCTATACTTGGAGTGCAAATTGTTCGCAGTTTGCTCTATAGGTAGGGTACAAACCTGTTTCAAAGCTTGGAAAAGAGAAGAGGTTACGAAGGTTCTAGAAGGGAATCTTCTAGAAAATGAGTTGGCATTCACATGGTTGGCATCCTACTAACTTCTCAGATTTAGTGAGATCATCCTCATTCATTTAACCATCTCTCCTTCTCCTATATATTGAAAGGTTTCTCATGGAAAAGGTTAAGCAAGATTGAATGAAGAATTGAGGAAAGAATTGTGTGAAGAACTCTATTTGGATTGAAGCTTGAAGACTCTATTTTGTCTATCAAGTTGTACTGGATATTCTTCATGAAAATGTAGAGCAAGTGTGTGTGTTGGAACCAAGGGTCACTGAAAGGAAGCTTGCAACATCAAGGTGATCTGGTTGTATATTCTACTTTCATTTAATATAATACAACGACATTTCCCTTTCCCATAAAATCACTCTTATTTTATTGCATAACTCCTTGATCATATGCATAGGTTGACATTGAATATACTTTACTATCTTCACTTTGGTTGGTTTGTGTTGTCTTAGATTTCACAAGAGGATCAGAGCGAAGTAGGAACAACAGAGACCTAAGGAAGTGATATAAAGGTATGTCGCTCATTCCTTCTCGGTAGTAGATTCAATGACTGCAACTTAGAGCAAGAGTCATGTCCTGTCTGATTTTTTTCTAGATCTAGGTGGATCTAGGGAGATCTGTTAGTGTACGCACCTACCAATTTATCTAGTAACACACCCATCACAATTATAGAAAATATAGAGACATTGATGTTCTTCCATGCCTTCGGGAGATAACTTGTGGATTTGGATTGGATGTGATTTGGATGAGCTAGGGGTAGTTGCCACAATGGGGTTAGGGTGAATGGTGAATAAGTATCTCTTAGGTTGTGAATTGATCACTATATGAGCTTCTTTACCTCTATCACAAGGATCCAACCATTCTTTTGGGTGCTTCATCATGACATTGCTTTAATTGCATCCTTAATACGCTTGATGAAACATTATTTACAAAATAAATTATATTGGCCCTCTATGCAAGCTTCTAGTTGCTCAAAGGTGATAATATATTCCATAATTATTCCTATTTAGTTTATTTTTTTCAAGCATCCCAAATGGTGAGTGTCACATTGAAAATGAGCATAAAGTATTTGCACAAATTGGGTCTAGGAAATGTAACTTTTATAACCATTCCCATACCATTTCTGCCACTGCCAATGTTCAACATCCAAATATAAGACCCCAACATGTAGTTTGTGTAGGTCATCAGTAATGCCATGAAATAAGAGATAATTTTCCACTTGGGTAACCCAACCTAAGGGAGCTGACCCATCAAATTTGATAATGTAAACCTTTGGAATACAGGGTCATGAATTGTGATCTTGAAGGTGTGGGAAATGATTATATTGAAACACGAGTGTTGCTTGTAATTCAAGGGAAGTATATTATTCATTGGATGGATCAATGCTTGTGTCTCCTACATGGATATTTAAGCATTTCCTCAATACTTTAAAGAGACAATTCTTTTCTTTCATTGTTGGCTCAACAAATCCAAGTGAAGAGTCAATGTTGACCACCTTATATTCTAGTTTTGTGTGGTAAGAAGATTGGGACTATTGTGGGTTCTGAGTTGGTGGGGCCTATGACTAGTTCTTTGAGTTTGGCATGCTAAAAGTTTGAACCATGGGACCACTAAAGATTTTTTGGAAGTGTCATTCTCCACTTATATCACTCCAACTAGTAGTTTGAAAGGAGTCCTTTTACATATACCTCAAATCATTGTATTGTTGGGTCCACCTAAAAAGGGTTATTTAAGAGGTACACCATTGCAATTAGAGAGATAAAAGGAATCTTTTGAGATATGTCTCACACAATTCTTTCGATGGGACCACTTTATAGTTTTTTTTCCTTTTCTCGAGTGCTACTCTTGTGGGAGTATTACTCTTGGATGATTATTATCGTGGTGAAAAAATATTTAAATTCCTTTTAGATGAAAAGATGTAGGAATTTCACTTGCTAACTATAGGGACTTGGAAATAGAGGAATGTCAGGTGATATAGCTATGTGATATACTTGCAAGTTCCAATAGTAGTAGTTGGCCCAATATCTTAGGGAAATAACTAAGGAGTCTCAACCATGCCCTTAGCCATACAAGTTGACTACCTAGGTACTAGAGAGTGATCTCCTTTAGTGTTTTTCTTAGTGTATTATAGAAACAAGAAGGTTTATTGGTCGATCTAGGGTTGGTTTAATATAGAACTAGGGGATTTCCAATATACACAAAGGTATGTGGAAGTGAGATTCCATATACATGTGTTGTTTGATGTGATACTACTCGAAGGCATACCAATAAGGGTTAAAAGGGTTTCGAACAATGTAGTCCCACTTGTATTTACTGCGTGTATTCTTCCCCAACCACATTTTTATTGGTTTAACAGCATATAAATGTGTTATTTAAAGATGTTGGAACACATCTCTAGCCCGGAAAACTTTTCTACTAAAATTTGGAGGTGTGTTGGCTCAGGAAAGATTTATGATACCACTTATGGTGTTCCTTAACCCTTTAAAATTGGAACAAAATCAAGTATATAGAGAATACAATTACATATTAACCATAAACAAGAGATAATAAGATAAATATATCGAAAATACCCTTGTATATTGAAAATGTGAATAAGTATACAATATTCACTTTCCTCTTAAGGTGGGGTCACCTTGCACTAAGCAAAGATCCAAATACACAACACAAGACAAACATCCCATAGTCTCCTAGCCCTATAGATATGTTTTACATATAAAAACACTAACTACTTGTGGTCTTGTCACTAATGGGTACCAACTACCTAGTGGGCCTTATAAAGTGGACCCTTTTACATTGAATAACTACCCACTACCATCCAATGGGCCTTATTAAAATAAGATGGTTGCATACAACAATCATAACTAACTCCTATGTAGCCTAAAGTAGGGAGGTTAGGTTAGGACCCTTAAAAAGTCTTTCCTATGAAGAGTTACTCTTGATCCATGAGGTCTCCTCATGTGTAATCACTAGTGAATTAGAACTCTCCTTGATTTTTCCTTCAAATATTTCATAGTATTTTAAGTTTCCTTTTGGGAAGTGTCCTCTGGTATGGAATATAGGTTCCATAAGCTCTTCTCGGGACTTGAAAGTGTGGCATGAAATTTGAAATTTCAGTAGATAGTGTATGAGACGAACAAAGTTCGCTCACACAAAAATTATCCAAAATATCTAGAATATAGTAACCAAATCCATATGGAAATATATATATGTAATAAGAATGAATAATATGATATAATGAGAAGATTACAAATGAGAATGAGGGCCTGCTTATATACCCACGCAAGGGTGCCCTTTACCAATAGTCATGTCCTTTGAGACATGACCTTTCATTATTAATAATTATTATTTATTAACTATTATTATGTTATGAATATCTATTTATGTATATTTTATTAACTATTATTATGTTATGTAGAATATCTATTTATGCATATTTATGTTCATAACATTGCCTTCCCTTAAAAAATTCTTTGTCCTCAAACCATAAATCACCGAAGGCTCCTTTGAACTTTTATTTTGGGCACATGTCTTCTCAAATCCTTCTGTGCTTCAGAAGCCATGCACTCCTCGATGAAACACATGATGATAACCTTCAATTCCCAAAATCCAATGTGTTGCATCTTTGGGGAGGATCCATCCCAAATCTACTTTCATTGGAATCGTTTGATGATTGATTGTTCCAAGCTGTTGATTTTGTCTACATTCTTTTTCAGTGTGGTATTTTATTTGTTGCAAGAAGAACATTGTTTTATTTTTATTTGTTGGTAAGAAGAACATTGTTTATTTTCTCTCTTCTCCCAATCGCTGGTCACAGACTCTGTGATTTGGATGATGATAAGCATCATAATCTCTTGTGACTTTTCCTTAGAATCATATTCTTTTGATATTTGTAGTGATCTGTCCACATAAGCATTCTTTGAATATGGGCATTATTTGACTTTGTATTGTTTACTTTTTCTACTGTCGAGATTTGAATGTCGAGCAAATTCTCTATTTGATTAGTCATTGTTTCCTTGTCTATTAATGATGTTTTGCAATATAGATCTCCTTGTATATCGCTATCGCGCTTGGAGATTTTTAAATTTGAGTTAATAAATCTTGATTATGGCGTCTTAATCATAAAAGTTCTTCCTTATTTTGACTTCATCATCTTTATTTTTATTCTAGATTCTCCTTTCTTTTCGTTCTTTAAGATTTTAATTTGTTATAGTAAATTTTGATTAAGTTTCTTTAGGCAGGAGCTTTCTTCCTCATTTTCGATTAATTTCTCTTGAGACCCTTGATTTTCTTTGTTCGAACTTTTGAAAACACGGCTTCTTCTCCTTGGACTTCATGATTTTGCAAGTAGTTTTTGATTATGATTTCTTAGGCGAAATCTTCATCTTTTCAATGATGATTTGTCACATTCTTCTTGTCGCATCTTGCAACTTTTTGTATTGACTTCTGGTTATATTGAAGAATCACTTATGATATGTCCTTTAGGTATTCTAATGATGGAGCTTCTAAAATCGACTTCATTGTAATGCCTTGTAATGTGTTTTTCTTCTTCTTATTAGAAAATGTTAAAAAATTTCTCTTTGTGTTGAAAATAAAAATACCTAATGTATCTACCAAAGTTGACCCTAGAATTATACCAACACTGTCTTCATAGATTGAAACGACATTAAACACCTCTGAATTTGTAGTCAATGGATAGTTGTAGGGTTCTTACTCTATATTTCCCATCAAAAGACACCGCCATTTTCAATTATATTTGACCTCGAAACCATTAATTTGGTTTGCTGTGTCCACGCATCGTGATTTTTCCTAGCTAAGTTGGGCAAATATAATGCTTATATTCTTTCCCAAATAATCCCATTAACATTTAATAAGGGATCCCCATATTTTTTATAAGTATGAGGGAATCTTCCTCCTTCCATTTTGAATTGTCCTTTTATAATAATCTCTTTTCTCAACTTTAATTAAGAAATAATTTTTGGCTGAGCCTCTTTATACTTTAATTGGGACTTAAAACCCTTTTAAGTTCTTGAATGATTTCTTAATATCTCTTTTTATATAATTTTTTGGAAAATTTCTTTTAATAACTTCAGAATAAACCCTTAACTAAATATATATATATGAACTTTTATATATCCCTTTATTCCTTTAATAATAGAATACATTTTTTTTATAATAACTCTTTAATATTTTTAAAAGAGCTCCATGTATTTCTTAAAAAGTTTTATACTCTTTTATATAATATATATAATAACTTAGATATTCTTTTTAATCTTTTTTCACTTTCATAATATTAAAATATTATGATAATTGTCACTTTTTACTCTTCACTTTTTCCCTTGTACCTTACTTTTATTTTAATGTAAAACAATGAAAATATCAGAAGTAATAAAATATTTCCCCACTTAACTTTTTGGAATCACTTTATTCCTTTGACTTCCCGTATTATCTATATGATAAATGCATATACCTTTTACTTTTTAATTTGGTTTTTAATTATATCTTATACCTTGTGATTAAATAACCTTATATCTTGTCAACTTAACCCTTCAATTAACAAAAGGCATGGCAACGTAGTCCCTGCAGAGCTAGATAAATTTAATTGCAGATGTAATAAGGATGCCGAGGTAAGTGGGAAACACATGTTAAACAACATCAATAGAATTAAATGTAGATTTAATAAGGATTGAGAAAATCAAAGAAACGTTTTTAAGATTAATTTCTTTTTATACACAAAGTTGAGATTGAGATTAAAATTATTATGGGTATGAAACATATTAGTAGTACTAATTTAATTGGTTAATGAAACATATGCAATAAAAAGCTTTACGGTACTGTAATGATTAGTGTTCCGCTTTCTATCATAACTACAACTTATATGAGTAATACAGAGATGTATCTAAAATTGATAAGAATTGCTTACTTGTCACTGATGTTCCTATACATGAAGTAATGATAAAGTAACTCCATTGCTCTGTTTAAACGTTTATATTATGATAAACATGCAGCTTATGTATACTTGTAATAGCTATCATATCTACAACGTCTCATATTAGTGTAACCTTAAGCATCACAAGTATACCTATCTCTATAACTAATTAGGCATGACTAAACAGCTCTAACTCCATCCTTATTGTCAATGTACTTCCATTTCCATATGTTGAATACGGAGAATACATAAGTGTTGTATATAGATAATAATGCTTAATTGCCACCACTCAAGACCAGGATAGAGATACAAGTTGAATGAGCTAGTATGGGTAATGTAAGCACTATCACTCTGATACGCTCGTTCTAGCATGGAACCTCATCATGCCTTAGTATTAAGTAACCTCCATGTTCATTCTATATATTGAATTACCACTATGTTTCTATTATAGCTAGTATGGGCTTCATGTTGATTATTGTTATGATGTATATATATATGGTATTTACCATCTTACTTATGTTAGTTATAGCCTATTGTAAGCTATGGTTGATTACGAATACACGTGGTATCAACTTGATAAATAATATATAACTCGTCTCACCCAAGTAGGTATGTGATTAATTACGGTAATTACGTACAAACCTCAAATCAATGCAGGAAGATATCAGTAGATCTTCTAGTAATGATTACAGAATTTATTACTATTAATACGTACATATCTCTCCATTGTGTTATAACTAGGATCACTTAGAGCTTATGATATCCATACTCATGTAAAGCAATACTATGATTCCCATATTAGCTATATGGTACAAGCATTTTATAAACCATCACTCATTAGTTACAGAATAAGCTTAGTATAACTGCTTAGAGAATAAGTGTGTTTGATCACTTTAACTACTACATAACAAGGGTGAAAGCGAGATATAAGCTTAGTTACATTTCATTGTTATTGATATAATGGCAATCATTGTGCTCTCCATATTTGGTGTTTGCTTATAACTAATATCATACGAGATCAAATAGCTGAACAAGGGTTACACGCTTTGTTATGAGGTAGTTACTTACCCTATAGCTTATAGTAAATCAACATGGTTCGACAAAGATCAATGGTTTTGATTAGCATAACACTATTGGATAACTAGTTTAATAGGGGAACATAGTAGATTGAGTCATAATTATGGGTATTGTATATTACTAATAGTACAAGCATAAAAATATTGGTTTAATCATACGTAATTACCCAAATCATATCTAAACGATTATGACACAGATTATGCAAGTCGATTACTTCTATATAATATGGTAGATAAAAGAAGCTTAGCTTATCATAATATAGCTTTTAGTGCATGCAGAAGTAAAAAAAACGAGGTGTGTTGTTCACCCCATTCTCAAGGCAAACTGATTTGGAGAGTTCCCCATGTACCATAACCACCATGAAAACGATGAGCGAAATCACGAGCGTGCGAACTGCGGATGCAATTGAATATGCAACGACAATGAAACTGTGAGCGCATAAGCCCGGAGTTGCATTTGGGATTTGAGCATCTTCCACTTAAAACCAAAATCAAAATATAACTACCTATGGCCGGGTAAGCATTCAATCCCCATGTAGGTAGCCCATGCACACAATAATGATGCAATGTGAAAATTGTGTGGGAGGACACTTAGTCAATCATCTACAGATGGACTGGTTAATATTCTAGAGAATAATCTTAGCAATGTGATATATGCAATGAAATGAAATTGAAGAGGAAGAACATCCTCTTATTCTCATGCCCTGTTGTACCCTCCAAATATAAGATACCGAAAAACATAATGGCTTAGGCATATATTCTAGATAGTAATATACACAAATCAAGATAAAACAACAATTTTAGATCCGACATGCCCTGCTGAATACACCCAATAAGAATTTTAAACCCAAACCCAAAATGTGTCGCACATAGAGAATGAAATGTAGGGTTCAATTGAGGTTGAGTTTGACATACTTACAGACAATAGACTCCAAAGACAAATATGGACCGGCAAGTAATATTGGATTATGAGGCTTTTGGGATCAGAATATGCCGTGGTTGATATAAATCTTGAATGAGCGCCAATTATGTAACAATAGAACATGAGAAGCACCTACTTTTGAAATGTGTTTCCAACAATAACAAACACAAATACAAGATGACTAAGAGCATTTTTTGCCAATAATTAATAACATGTTATAATCGAGAAGTTAGAAAACAAACGATTTGGGCAAATTGACAACAAAGATTTTGATCGTAGGACCTCAAGACAGAGCATGACCAGACATGGATAGTGCTACTAACTAATATATAAAAAGAGCTAATGAACTCTCTTCTACCAACCTTCTTGGCCATCCTAGTGTTTGCATCCCACAAAACCTAGGTCTCTTCACTTGCAACTACTGCTAACCAAGACTCTAGACAATGTTAAAGGGAATATCAAGAGAAGACAAAGATAAGCCCCGTAATGCAATGTAGTCCCTAAGTTTTCAAACCCTTAAGTTTTCTAACAACATTTTGTTCACATTTTCCTTCATAACAAATGTTTCAAGTTAATATAACTTCCACCTACTTTTAAAAGCAATGAGGATTTAAACACAATAAGGGTTTGAGATGACATGTTTATGTCAATAAATAATGCAATTTAAAAAGGGTTCAAACATATGAAGTTTTCTAACAACATTTTGTTCATTTTCTTTTGTAACAAATGTTTCAAGTTGATATAGCTTTCAACTACATTTAAACACAATGAGGCTTTAAACACAATAAGGGTTTGAGATTAAAAAATTCACTTCAGTAAGGGTTTGAGAGTAAAAACTTTCACTTCTCTTATGGAAAAGTTGTCTCTATATGTTGTTTCAAGGAACCATCAATACAGTAGGTAGTCACAACTCTACCAACCATCAGTCTCCTTAACCCGAATAACATATGTACTCATCACACTCTAGTGACTTCTAGATTGTTCACTGAAATTATGTGGGTTTTCGGAGGATGAAAAAAGGCAAATATTTAGGCAATTACTCCAAATATAATCTTTTCTTAACCTCACATCAACGCGCGTTCAAATATGTAACATCAAAATATTACACAGTTGCATACATCATCATACGTGTCGCAAATAAATTTAGCCTCTACCATGAACGAAAGGTGGCGGTCTGCATTCATTCATTTGCATGTGTCTCCACCGTAAATGTTACCTTTTCCGTGCATGTTTCAATGATAAATTCGATTCTAATACCAGATCGCTCATAAATGTCAATTTCCGCGACTTCTCCTTTTCAATCTAGAGCTACGAAATTGTTCGCCGAACTTGTCATCCAGTGGTTATCCAGTGGTTATTATACCCTGAAAAAAAATATGTGTTATTGCTCGAGGGAAGTTTCTGGTTATTGTTTGAGGGAAAGCAAGTCGTCGTGTGTTTCAAATGATATCAAACCCTAGAAATCATATGAAACGGATATCATTTGGTTCAGTGTTCTTCATATCTACTCGGTTTGATATCATTTTATCTCAATATTCCATGCAGAAAAGAATGAACAATGCCCGCTTTGACAAGACATATCCCTCTCGAATGGGACGATATGGCACCCTGGAGATTATGACTTCTCTCACTTCGCCCGGTTGCAGTGTCAGAGTTTCATTAGATGGGTACTCACGCCCACATCGATCCGTTTGGATGCAGAGTATGGGCTAAAGATGGAGTGGGGTATTCTGGGCAATTGTGATGATATTCGCTGCGACCCCAATGAGGTCTGTGCAAACACGGTAGATTTAAAAGGTGTGAGGTGTACTTGTAAGGATGGCTATCAAGGAGATGGGTTTCATGAAGGCACTGGATGAGGGAGGTACCGTTTTGGGATTTCTTCATTTTGTTTTACAAAGTGTCTCATTTCCCCATTGATTGAAATCCTCGAATTTCTCTCATCACGAATTATCCCATGTTTTTTTACCTATTACATTGAGCCCTCTCCCTCTCTGGAGTAATTTCCATCCTATCTCCTTTTCATTTCTAACTAAAGGAAAGGATGTTTTCCAAGGTCTGGAAAAAACTGTAGTCTTTCAAATTTTATAGCCTTTGTTGTATCAATCTATTGAGAAGATGATAATGAAATTTCCATGCATTTGTATTTTTCTATAATCCTTACCTTGGAGGCTGCCTTTCCTTCCCAAGGAAGACAATAACGATTCATAGGCCCCTACAGTTATATATCCCCAGCACTGTCCAGTAACCTCAAGTGTTCCAAGATAGTGGATCTGACTTTGGTTTTTTACTTAGTAATCGGATATATTTCTGTTAATCCTGCCAATTAGATGAGTGTTTAGCTTTGTCAATTGAAGACTACACAATGAATGGGCGGTTGGAGCAGAGCACCACAAGTGCCCATTTAATTTCTGGAATGTTGCACTATATTATTAGGTCTTCAATGTGGGTATGCTCTTGCAAAACCTATTAAATGCTCTCTGATGATTTCAACTGATACTATAATTTCTCTTCAGATCTGAAGACTTATCTAATATAGAATTATTGTCAACTCCATTTGGTTTTTAAGTAAATGGAGTTGAAACCCTAATTTCCTATGAACTCATTTTTGAATTCAATGCAGAAAGGAGTATTTCCTACTTTCGCTAAAAATGTAACCATGTGTCATGCGCAATGAAATCATCATAAATGTTTACGACATTGCTAACAACAGAATTTATAACATAGCCAAGCATGTTACTTCACCGCACGTAGCTTTCCTATTGTATTCAAATTTTAGCTTTCAACGACAATATCAATTTTATTGATTCATAGCACACAAATTTGTTTCCCGTTGGGTGTTAAGAAACAGTTCCTTATGAGGAATGCATGTTAATAGTGCAAAAATTAATAGTAGACACATCGATAGGACCCAGATATGCCTACCCACGATTTCCTCCTTTCTGCTAGATATAAGCAAAGCAAAATGCATTACTCCACAGAAGACATAGCACAATACTCGGCTTCTTCTGTGCTGGACTTGGATACCTGTACAACCTATCTATATATAATCTTTCCACATTGTAACCTTTTCTCTAATAAAAAAAAGTTGGATTAAATTGTTCTCGCTCAAAAAAAAAATTCCACATACAATTTGGGCAAACCCTAAAACATATCCAATATAACCCACGCAAGCTCTCGCTTCTGAGAAAAGAACTAAGATAGCACTTCATTTAGTCGGGCTAACTTTCCAAGGAGATAGACTATGCCGCTATAACCCTGTGAAACCAGGCCTTAGAAGTTCCTGGAGCCTGCTAGGTTTTATCTGCTATAAATGTAATATTTCTTATGCAAACCATGGCCATTCGAGGTGGAATGAGGTTCACAAGGGGAGTGCAACCCCTGAAACATGAGGGAGTTATTTTTCCTTCTCTGCAGCCAAGGGCATGTGTGTTTTGAGCTATCTGTGTGTTGCTACATTTTTGTTTGATTCTATATATTATATGGGTACAATTTCAGGCAGCCAGTTTGCAAATTATGATTGCATTCATGGTGTTAATGTGTCCAGATACTAACCTCCTATTTTTCTGATTCGCCGAGAAGAAATGGTCATTCCTTCCTTTGTTGAAGCGAGTCAAGTAACGCAGGAGTACATTTTTACACAATATCTTTATATGCATGTTTAATAAGGTAATACTAATCAGATGTCTGTCTTCAGTAATCTGTAAGGGTTTCCAATTTGTTCTTTTGTTTTCTTTCAAAAGGTTGAAGTTTTCGCGGTGTCGCATATTCTAAACAAAATTCAGGAGTCATTTGACCTCTGTTTCTCCAGTAAGCGCCTTCTCCCGTAAAGTTAGGGTCCATATTCGATCCCACTATTTCTTTTTCCACGGGATGATTATGATTTGTTTCAGTCCATGTTTCAGATACCCCACTGCGTAAAATTTCGGTTTTCATCCTCTTTCTCTTATGTATTAGTATTTGTGCTTTTGGAAAGAAACAGAGGCTAACTGAAAAGAGACTACAGAGACTAATTGCGTAAAACCTAGATTTGATTCACTCCCTTTTATACAAAGAAAGTATATTAAGTTTTAGTTAATATCCGACTAATGACTACAATAAACATTAGATCCATGGAACACAAACTGCAGAATGAACTAAGAAATATATCACAGGCTCATTGTAAATACATAGCTGCCTTCAAAAGGTATCTCCCAATCTTCCACATGCAAAAATATACATTTTTACATCGCTGACACAGACAATCTTTAAAGTAGAAAAGAGAAAGGAGGCATTTATGGACATATAAGATACTTTAATAAAACGCCGTGATCAATGGAGACATTTATCAATAGAGAAGATTTTAGAGTCCAGGAATATGCAGAGAATGAAAGGATGGAGTTTATATCTATAAGGAAAAAATACAAAGCCATAAACAGAGTAAGTGCAGAACCATGCCACTTTTAAAGTGTATAATAGTTGCAAAAGTGTAAAATAAGCGCAAAACAGAATTACGGAAAGTTAAGGTGGTGATCAATAAATACCAAGTGGCAGAGCAACTAATGTTGCATATGTGGATTTAAGATTCGATGGTATATATCCTATGATATATAGCATTAATTTTTCTGTGGCTGGGTGCATGATAATTGCACTGGAACTGCAAGCTCAGGCAGAACGAGGGAAGAGAAGTCTCGCGAAGTCATCATTGTTAAGGCGCTGATGCACTGCCTAATGATGCTATATGGAGACTGACCAGAGCCCCAGTTACCAGAAACGTGACCGGGGACTATGGTTTTAGTGTCGTATTCTACGGGTGTTTTTGTTTCAGAGGATAGGAAACCGTTTCTTAAAAAATAAGTTGTTTCTTATGGACATTTTTCGAGAAATGGTTTCTAGCTCTCAATGGGCATGGCTACTCATGCCCTTTTTGATGAGTATATCCTGTGAGTTTATCTCTGTTTGAATGAGTTTTCTCAAGAAATTTTGCTGGTGGCTTGATGTGCTTGCGGTTGCTGGTGGCTTGACTCACCACTCTTCGGACAACTCAATCTCACAAAGCAGGGATCGCTCAGGGCAATCTTTGAATAACTGTCAAAAGTGTGAAATGCAAACAATATTAATGGAACCTGCTCCATTGCTCTAACAAATCGTCACTAATCACTAATCCGTAGTCCAGGAAGCGTCCAAAACATGATGTTTTAAACAAACACTTGATTATCATAATCAACTAAAACATAGAGCACATTTTTCATTTGGAATTAAATGCTCATTTCAAAACTTAAGCATGACAAGCATTCCATCTACAAACCCTTTCCTTCAAAAAAAACTGTTCTCTGATATTTTGAAACGTAAACTGCACTCAAATTTATTTCCATTTCCACCTAATTTGCAAACAACCTCATGATTTATTTATCCACTACATATCACTCCAAGTAGACATAGTAGACAATTACTTATAGAGTTGTTCGAATAATTTCTGCCGATCTCACAAGCCTGCAACAAATTCTTCTCGCTTACTTCGGAAAATTCAGACATCATAAGGTTTGGTAAGAACAGGCTGATTGTTTAAATTAGCTTAAAGTCGCTTCTTCCGTGTGCATATCGAGCCATTCCATCCGTGCAGGGTAGGTGATCTTGCATACAAACTCTGTAGCACTGGGTTCAAAGCACACTGGCTTCAAAGCATAGTACTACCAGGTTGACTGCGTTCAAAGCATAGTATTGAATGACAAAGAATGACAATCAAAAAGACGAACTATAATCCTCTCGATTAAAATGAAGTTTACGGTCTAAACTTGAATTAAAAGCTTAATAAACTAATTTAACCATTCCAAATATGCATTGGAATAAGCAAAGGCTGCAATAACGCTTTAAATCTATAAACCCAATCTAAATAAACAAATATGTGTATGTTTATTTTTAAATAAATAAATACAAAATGTGGTAAGTTAAACATTATGTTTTCTAAAAATTAAAAGTCAACCTTAAACAAATGTCGTCAAGTCATTATAGTCCCCGCGTTTCTAAGTAGGACTAATAACACAACTTGTACCTCTTTCAATTTATTAATAGATGAAAAACACTTTTATTAAACCCCCTCGTTATTTCTACTTATTAAGAATTTTCCACTTTAATATGAATTTACTTCTCCTTCATCAGCATGTAACATATAACTTTTATCAATATATATGTAATTTTAAAACCAAGCGTAGGATACACTCACATTCTTTTCTCTTGAAGATTAAGTGTTTCTAGATTCCAAGATTGTAATGTGAGTAAACCCATCGCTCTTTTGTATATATATATATATATATATATATATATATATATATATATAAGAGTTATATATATATATCTTTTAAACTGAAAATATTTAACCAATCGATGGCGGTTGTTGGCTATGTAATACCATTTATCTATGGCACAATTACTTATTTAATCATTGCTTGTACGGAAAATATGGTCCAGATTTGAATCGATTTAACTGTATGGACTAATTAATTTTTTTTTCTTTCGGGAGTTATAATCACCATATGGAACGGGTGGAATGGTCGCTATTAATTCGAACTGATGCTCTACGGAATGTAATTTTGTAACAGTCCTGTTAATTATGAAGGGTTCAGGCCCTTTTTTTTTACCTGATTAGCAGCCAAGCAATATTTCTTCAGTAAACTGGTAAACTTAATATATCTATATATATTGATTTTTTTTATTTTTTTTTTCAAAAATTACTATTATTAATTTTTTTTTCTTTATTTCTGGTTTCTTCAAGCTTGCAGCAAATTGTTTTTATGTATATATTGTTTCTCTTCAAGAATCTGACTGTTATGAGCATCAAAATCGATATTTTACGATTTTGGTGGCAGCTGGTAAGTGTACTTAATTCACTTTTTTTTTTTCTTTTTCTTTTTCGAAGGTGGCAACAGAATGTTTTTTTTGCATAAACTTTTAAATGGCAAAAAGCCAGTGTGGTCAATGACCCAGAAAAAATCAGAGAAACTCTGAATTTTTTTGTGTGGCTAAGCCTGTATGGCCAATGGCCTAACCTTTGTCAAAGACCAAAAATTCTGAAAATTTCTGAAAATACTTAGTGTGGCCAAAGGCTGGATCAGAACTTAGCTCTGATACCAAATGAGACGAACAAAGTTCGCTCACACAAAAATTATCCAAAATATCTGGAATATAGTAACCAAATCCATATGGACAAATATATATGTAATAAGAATGAATAATATGATATAATGAGAAGATTACAATTGAGAATGAGGGCTTGCTTATATACCCACGCAAGGGTGCCCTTTACCAATAGTCATGTCCTTTGAGACATGACCTTTCATTATTAATAATTATTATTTATTAACTATTATTATGTTATGAATATATATTTATGTATATTTTATGTTCATAACAGTGTATCTGGAATTGGTAGGGGATATTGGGTTGTGTGCAAACCCGATGGACCTTAGAGACCTCCAATAAATTTATAGTCCTCAAAATAAATGAGAATCATATGCATTGAAATAGGGCCTCCATATTACTATCAATTAAAAAATTCAATATATTGAATAACATGTCACTTCCCAGATAACATACATTATGTGGAGTTTAGTGGAACTAAATATCTATATGGCTATGTTGGAAATAGAATGTAATCTTGTTATAAACACGACCCTTAATCCGAGAAAGGGAGATCAATTTAGGGCCTCTAATAAAAGATTGTTAGTTAATTCAACTCAAGGGGAGCCAAAGGAAGATGAAACAATGCACCAACTTTCCAAAGATATGTAAATTGTAAAGTAGGACCCTGATCCTCTAAGTATAGGTCTAGAAGAAGCAACTAGTCATCATGAATTTTGTTAGTTATCATGTTTTTAAGGGTTGTTATAATTTTAGGCTTATATTATAGAATATGAAGTGTCAAGAAATACTAGGAAGTTTTGTTTAAAGACAAAGACAAACCTTTTTATAGGACTGTAGTTGATATGGAATGGATAGTTATATAAATTTTCATCTATCTTGGTATTTTTTGGGAGGAAAAACTAGAAGATTTGTCTTGTAGGGCCCAGTTTAGTGGTAGGTCCTAGTTTAGAAATTTGGGGTATGAAACTGTCTAGACCCATTTTGAGGCATCAAATGACACTTTTTGGGGTCAAAATTTTGTGAGCATATCTCCTGACCCCTCTACGTTGCCATACTTTTGGCACCAGGCCGAAGCAGAAAGATGGACGATCATGGGAAAGAAAGCATGCAGAAACGAAAGTAACAACTGGAGAAATAACAACACACGCACATTCAAGAAAGCGTGCACAAGGAAAACAATAGTTGGAGGAAGAACAACACACACGTGTGGGAGGAAGACCAAACATCAGTAGGGTTAGGGTTTTGGTAATGCTTTGTAAATGGATGAAGAGACCAAAATGTATAAATATAGATACGTAGGTATCATGTAGGGGTTTGACTACTTTGTGTTGAAGATTTGTGTATTAGCTCGGGGTGATAGTATTGTTATCCCATCTTTACTGTAGTTATGCATGAGAGGATGCGGTATGCAATGTTGACTGTATGAACTATTTTTGTAAGCTATTGAGTTAGGGGAGAAGGAAAAGGGTAGATTATGGGGATTAGATCGCAGGCTGAGGAGCCTGGTGCGCTCTAGTTCGCCCCATGTAAAGCTTACCCATAAGAGGGGAAATGTAAGCGCATGGTGCCAAAATGTAGAACTGCCATAATAAAAGAGCCAAATCTTTGTGGATGTATCCCAGGAGGGGGTAAACCACGATAATAATTATGTAATGTGATGAATTTATGCCTCTCTTAATTTCTTTCAACAGTTCATAGTTATGCTTAATAAATGAGTTAATATATTGTTATGGAACGCGAACATGCTGCTTGGGAAGTAAACTGTGTAATGGAAATATGTACCCATGAGGAATAAGTAGATTACACTCATATCTCGTAGTGCATGGCTCTAGTTAACAAACCCCTATCTCATACTCAATCCTAGGTTGTAAACACCTGAGTCTTACAACCACCCATTTAAAGCTATCTCGGGTGAGACTGTGCAGTGCATTCCATGTACTGTGTTTCCTTTTGGTTTACCAGGAGGGCCGATAGTTTTAGAGGCTTTGTTGGAAACCCAAATGACATGAACCCTAGGTCAACAACTAAGATAGACAGGCTAAGAAAACTGACCAAAGAATAAAGGATAGCCATTAAATGATTATGTTGTTGTGTTAAGAGGAACAAGGGAGGATTGAGTAGGAGAGATAGAGTGAATGAGAAACAAATGAGAGAAACAAAAGAACAATGAGCCATTAGAAGGTAATGTTAAGACCTTGGAACCCCACAATAGTAGAAATCGAATGTTGGTTGAGAACCAACGAGCTAGAGTTTGCCCAAAAAGACAATAGGAACCCCAACATCACACCTCGCAAATATTTGGATAAATACGTGTTTACGGATTTACACGAAGTGTTTTTCTATGATTTACCCCATCTACTGCAGGAGTGGATACTAAGGTTGAAAGATAACCACGTGACAAATAGGATCCGACAGCTAGATTGGACCCTAGTATAGGTTGAGCAGTTACAGTAGGTGAACAACAAATTCACCCATACAGTCGACTTTTGGCTTGACAGTATTGTGGCAAGCTTCATCACAGAGTTTGCAGTCGACACCACAAAGTCATACAATGAAACAGAGAAAGAATTTATACACAGAACTCGAGGAGGGTACATTCGATCACTGTATACTTCTATTAAAATATTTCTATATAAAATAGGTGTAATGACAATGGAATCAAACAACTAGACTTTCCTGCGTGCATGGGGGAAGGGGGGAAGCAATGACAGAGAGAGGATAAATGGAAGAAGGCTAGGATAAAGGAAAGAAGGAGGAACTCTTGGACCCACTCTTGATGGATGATGACCAAATTAAGTGGATGTTGGCGTCATCAGGAATGACGCGTAGTGGAG
Source organism: Picea sitchensis (assembly GCA_010110895.2). NCBI lineage: Eukaryota > Viridiplantae > Streptophyta > Pinopsida > Pinales > Pinaceae > Picea > Picea sitchensis. The sequence goes on along the minus strand of SNQJ01S0021386.1, from coordinate 39,463 downwards.
TACCATACCAATATAAGGTGAATACCAAGAAGAGAGCCATAGCCATGAGGGAGGGCTTGATGAGAAATGAGGAAGAGGTAGAGGATCTCTGAGATGTGGAGCAGATTGAGGAAATCCTACGTGAAACCTATGAGAAGAAAACAAGTGGCCCAAGAATAGGAGGAGAAGGCAACCATCCTATCCATATTAATGTCAGTGTGGAACCCATAAACCCATGTGCAACTAATACACCAAAGAGAACACCACCGTTTAGACAACCGAAGTTCAGAGGAATTCCGACAGCAAGAAGTAAATCTACCGTAGGAGCAACAACTGGAGGAGCAAGTTCAGGCAGTATTAGTCAAGTATCTACACTACACGACGGAGGTAGCAGTTTAGTATTTAGAATGTCAGGACACGATCTCACTATCAGATTACCATAATTTCGAGGAGAAACAACAGAAGATCCTAAGAAGAATTTGTTCATTTGTGCAAAGATCTGGGAGGCAAAACAGATCACTGATGAAAATACCAAACTCACGTAGCTAGCGATCACACTAAGAGACCGTGCACTAGACTAGTACATGAGTTTAGACACAAACAGTGCCCCTGGGATGACGAGGACACTGGCATACATTAAGAAGCTACTGATTAATGGGGTCTAGACGCTGATCTCAGAGGATCAATACATGAATGAGATGATCGAGATAAGACAGAAACCGGGAGAATCTATATGGGAGATTGATCAGTGATTCAAACGACTGAAGGGAAAACTAAAATACCTTATGACTGAGATGCAACATCGACACCTGTTTGTCAACTCACTACTCCCACATCTAAAATATCCCTTACGATAGTAGAATTTTCAGACACAGGCAGAGGCTTTGCAGAAAACCTTGCAACTGGAAGAGAACCAATACCAACAGATGGACCCAGCTATTGAGGAATTGAAGGAGGATTTGAAGAATTTAACATTTCAGTTGAACCTAAATAAGAACAAGGACAAATGAGAAGTTGTTTGGTGCACCACATGAAGAAAGGAAAGACACCACAAGAATGAATGCCCAACATTTGCACAGTATATGGAAATAGGTATGCCAAACCCACTACCACAGGGAGGATTATGGTGTGAAATATGCAAGAAACCGGGTCACGACCCTTATCACTGCACGATGATGCAGAAGTACTAGACAGTTCCAAATAATTCATATTGCACATTTTGTAAGTTAGTGGGCCACGATGAAAAAGATTGTAGAACTATGGAGCTCATGCGGGAAAGAACATTAGACGCATACATAATATAGGATGAAATGATGACTGGGCAAGAAATGCCACAATTCAATCAAGCCCCACCCCATACAACACTGTGCAACAACAATATAATACTACACAACAACCATACAATAACGTGCAACTGCAATACAACCCGACACAACCCCAGTATAATACCATGCAATATAATCAGGCACCACAATATAACGCACCAAGAGGTGAATGAGCAGGCTACAGAGGAGGAGGAAAAGCCACAAGAGGTTTCGGACGTGGAAGAGGACCAGTCACATGTCATAATTGTCAGCAACCAGGACATTATGCATGGGAATTTCCACTGCCACCAACGACTTGTATGTATTGTTGCACATCGGATCACGAGATAGAGGAATGTCTGACACTATTAGTAAAGATCTAGGAAAATATGAACCAGAATATTCAGAATGTTCAATGGATTTCAGCCGAAGCAAGGGATGATGGATGAAACATCAATATAGTCACTCGTGGAGGAACGAAAACAGGAAACAACGCAGCCCGAAAGGAACCAACACAGAACCAATGGGTAAAGAAGAACACCAAACCAGGAAAGCAGTTCGACAGGCCCAAATAAAAGGAGACTTTTAAGGAAGCTAGAAAAGAATTTCAGAAGGCGGACACAATGTTGACTTCAACTGTGCAACCATTCAAGGAAGTCGCAGAATATGATATGCCACCATCGCTGGATCATACCAACAGAATGAAACCCAAGGGACAAGTAAGTACTATCAAAGACTTTTTGCAATCATCCGTAAAAGTGTTAAGTGATCCTTCATCTGTGAAAATATTGCAAAACATCCTAGAGAAATGTAGCAGTGAGACAGAACAAAAGCTAGAACCAAAAACTGTCAATCATCTACACACAAGAAGAAGAACAAGTAGGGAATTTAAACTGAATGCTAACATTGGTAATTTCAATATGGGAGACATTATACTAGACCTAGGATCCGAAGTGAATGTGCTACCCAAGAAGACTTGGAAATGCCTGGGAGAGCCAACATTGGGATACTCAAATGTCCAATTAAAACTAGCAAACTAACATAGAGTCCTACCAATAGGTATACTGAAAGGAGTAACAGTAGATCTTAATGGAGTGTGCACTAAATAAGACTTTGAAGTCATCGAAATAATAGATGGCACAACACCATACCTGACACTGCTCGGTCTGGATTGGGGGTTTGACAACCAGGCCATAATTAACTTGAAAACAAGGAAAATGACATTTGAATCTAGAGATTGCAGGGTCATAGCACCACTAGATCCATCAGAAGAGGAAAGGTTTGTAGAACCCACTTTCCTAGACTTAGAGGAGATCGTCCAGTTGTACAAAAAAACTGCACGCGATGAGGTTTACGTAAACCCAACTACAGACGGGGTACTCAGTTGCCAGAGCATTACTTCATGCACAACAGACTCAAACACCGAGTTAGAAAACTAGTAGCAGAGACTAGACGAAGTATCCACAAGAATATGTGAAAGAATAGATCGCATAGTACGGTGGATAGGCATAGAAATCAGAGAACCACCCAGTTTCCACGGAATAAATGATTTGGAAACATTCTTGACACAATATGAAGACAAATTATTAGAGAACCAAAGGCTACTAGCACTAGATTTATCACTCAAGGCCACACCTGCAAGATGGTGCGGTGCACACAAAGAGACTATCACAGACTGGTATCAATGTAAGCGATTACTGTTCATAAGGTTCGACACAAAACAGAAAAACAACAAACAATAAAAGTACGATGGACACAGAGCACCATCAGAGCACTTGGAGTTGTGTATAATGCTATGGAAAATGACACCATCTGAGAAATGGCCTCATCACTTCATATATACTTTAGAGGGCATACCAGTGAACTGGTACACAGACCAGGAATTGCGCAAAGGAACTACAACATGGAGAATATTGTATCAGAACTTCGCAGTCACTTTCTTATTCAAGCATGAGAACCCAAACATAGTTGAAGCCCTTAAATGGATAAGAGGAGTAATATTCATCAAAGAACCAGAAATAGAAACTATCACAGAAGAACAACAACGTAATAAGTAGATAGTCAAGGAACTACTGTCATGTTACCACGTACAGGAGGAAGCACCAGACAAAGATGACCCATGTGATATTTAGATTGAAGAAGTATAAGGTGAAAGAGATGTGGAGGGACCACCCATAGAATCTGAAGTCATCTCTGTGCCAATCAAGGTAAAGAAAGTTAACATCGGAGCAACTGAACATCCCAAAATGGCCAACATTGGAGACTACTGGGATGAGCCAACAATAGAAAGCATCAAAGAGTTGTTGCACGAATACAACGAATTGTTTCCTACAACACGTTATCACGAAAGCAACTAGTCTATTCATAAAAGGAGAACAGAGAGATAGAAACAATAGCTAGAATGAATAGAGAGAGACCACAGAGCTCACCAAAGTCATTCAAACTCAACAAACATTCGAAAGTCACCACTATGGCACCACCAAAGCCAACAAAAATAGGACAGACAGCGAGATCAACCAGGGTTCAAACTAGGTCACAAGGAACGCTGGAAGAAAAAAAGAAACAACAACAAGAGATTTTCGATATCGACGAGATAACATCCCCAGAGATGATACTGGTGAACTTTACACCGATACTAGAAGAGACTCAACAACCACAAGAAGAGGCCATGAAAGAGGATACACAAACAACGACACAGGATCCTCAGAATGAGGAAGCAGAAACCCAACGGGAAGTACAACCTGAAAGCACTGAAGAAGCCATGGATGTTAACAGAACGATACTGAATCTGGGAGCCGAAGGGAAACTAGACGAGTTTTTATCACTCCGGGAAACTCTCCTAGGCTATAAGTCAGAGATGCCTGGTAACTAACTCTTTTTGGGAAATATTTTCTTAATAATTGATGTGGTTTTTGGATCAAGATGAATATCTAGGGACTGGACTGTGTGTTTAAGACTGTCTAGAGATATCAAATATCACAAGGCCTTCTAGNNATGCAATCAGACAAGGTTTGATTAAATGGAAGAGAAGATAGCTATTGAACCAGATTATACTCATATAAAACAAGCACAATGGGTTTAAGAACTAAGGAAATAACTTATGATTCTTAACTTAATCAATCAGCTAGTGAGATGAAAGTCACATGTAAATTGAATAAGCGCCAATAAATAAATCATTCACTCATAAGATATCAGAGAATAGAAAAGAAAAAGTCTGACAACACAACTGAAGGAAGCTTGCAATGTTTCATATATTAAGAATAAGTCTCTTGGTTACAGTAGCAGCATGTAGAACCCAAAATCGAACCCTTAGTTCATATTCTATCTTAAGCTTTATAGCTTTACAAAAGTAGTTCTAGGATCCTAAAAACAAGGATCAGATATACTAAAAATAGTAAGTCAAAATTCAGTTGCAAAAGAAGTGGGATGCTTCCCCAAAATGAGGCAAATCCCATATTTCTCTCTGTTGATTGTTGGTGTAGTGCAGGATAGCCTCCCAAGGCTGACTGATGACTCTTCCAAGAGGTAAAATTTGAATTTGCTGAGGTGTGCCAAAATCCCTATATTTTTGCCTTTGAAAAATGTACCAAACTTGATTAAAACACCT
>SNQJ01S0021385.1:48971-64849 GCA_010110895.2 Picea sitchensis | reverse complement strand
CTTTTGACCAATCCGCAAAAGGGGATTTGGTCCTATTACAATAACCGACATGATCAATCCACAATGGGGATTGATCCTATGAATAATATATCAATAATAAAAAGAATACTCTTTGCAGTTACATTATTTCAACACTTTTCCCTTATTGGAGTTTAGTGTCAATCTCACTAGTTTGAACCACTTGGATACACCTTTTTCTCGTTAGATTCAATGTACTATGCCAACACACAAACCTCATGTATGGCCTTGGGCTTGAACATAATAACTTGTTTTCTTTTATTATTGTGAAGGCCACCTAAGCACATTATGACCACATCTGGGTTCATGTGATTTATCTCCCAATAAATGGCTTACTTCCATAACTCTATGATGTACTCTTGTACATGGTCCTTACCTTTGTCAATAGTAGTGTCAGTTGATCCTTCGGTCCTCTTCATCCTTGATAAGGTAACATTAAGACTTGAGGAGGTGCTTGAATACCTCCCACCTAATTACTAGTGAGTCTTTCTCTAGCCTAAGGGTCTTGGTGTAACTTTCCCACCAAGTATGTGCTTGACCTTCTATCTTGAGTTTGGAAAACATTATTTCTACTCCTACCATACATTATGCACATTGAATTATATTTTTAACTACCACAACCAATGATTAATCTTAACTATGTCTACCTTTCCTTCAAAGGGCTTGATCTTGACCATTCTTTCCATTTTAAATAGGTGCTAATAAGATTGGTTACTATAGTTCCCTTTTCAAGCATCAATTCTTCTTTATCTTCCTTCAACTCATTATCTTTTGGTTTCCCATGAGAACATGGTTTCAATTTTGCTTTGTTAGTGTGATTTTCAAGATCTAGTCCATAGTGTCCTTTATAGGTTCCAAATTTGGTCTTCCCTATTCCAAAGCATCAATAAAAACATACTAACTATGTTGATCTATTTTAGACCAATTCAACATCACCACCTAAAGAAGTTTCCAACACAACTTGTGAGTGAAGAAGTTACCATCTAACTAAGGGCTCTTGGATCACCATACCTACATCTAGGGTTTAATATTTTATGTGTGGTTGATTTCTTATGGGTGTCATCTCATTATATATTCAGAGGATAGTATTTACAAACTTGCTATGTAGGAAGATACCAACATAATCATGTACGTTGGGTAGGGTTTCACTCTCTTCTTGGTTGCATGTTGTATGCTTCCTTTCCTTATTCCAAATAATTGTCATATTGTTCATTTTCTTTGTTGTTTTGATGTTTGTTGTATGCATTGAATTTAAAAGTGGGGTTAACTAGGATGCATTTCTCTTTCCATCTTTTCATTTTAATTTTTTTTCATTTCATGCGATTAGATAGCTAGTATTTCCAAACTTGTTTCGTAGGAAGATATTGGCATAATCAGGTATGTTGGGTAGGGTTTCACTCTCTTCTTGGTTGCGTGTTGTATGCTCCCTTTTCGTAGTCCAAAAAGCTTTCATTTTATTCATTTGCTTAGTTGTTTCGATGTTTGTTGCTCACATACAATTGAAAAGTGGGGCTAGCTAGGATGCATTGATCTTTCCTTTTTTGTTTCATGCAAGTAGATCGTTAGTTACCAAGAGATCGATGGTACCGAGGTTAAACCAGATTCTTCAAGACTCAAGGCCGATACAACAATATACTCATTAAAAACTCAACATGTCACTTGTGAAAATTGATCCTAGGTGGGGAGGATAACACTCCTCTCAAGTGCCTAGACTAGACCCATTTGACATGCATTCATTTGTTGTTATGAAGATCTAAAAGAACTTTACACAACACAATAACTTTCAAACTTAGATCTTACTTAATCAACTCTTTAACTCTAATCAATCTAGTATCCTCTTTCTCATTCCTAGGTGGTGTTTTCACTTCCCTTCCAAACTTACTCTTGGATCTCTCCCTCCCTGTAGTAGTATTGTGCCTCACTTTAATCATCGGCAGATAATTCCCACATTCCAGAAACTTGTGCAACATAGAGAAAAACAATAAATTAAAACATCTCCATCTTGACTTAGGCAACTTGCAACATGCAAATTTTAAGAGTAAAGGCCAAAGTGGCCACTTATGAAACTTCTAGTCTTATTATGAAAGAAAAAATACTGTTAACAAAAACATCGGATCTGGGCTAAAATGTCTAAGCAAGTTAGAATTAAGTTAACCCAGGAAACCCTGAGATAATCAAGGCATAAGACCCGGACGACACATATCAAACTTAAAACCGCAACCAGACAATCAACTGAGCAGAATAGAATCCAAGTAATGAAATCAAAATCAACACAACACATTTATTAATAAATGCAAGTACCGAAATCCAATCAACTGTCGAATCATAAAGCCAACAAGCCAATACATTCATTCACAGGTGTAAATTTCAGATTAGGAAAAGGTGAATTTCGTCTATACCTCAATGCAAAACATCCCTCCCTCAAAGCATATCAAAACTGGAAAACGAAGCATGATTAAATAATAAAATCTCAATCACACACAACAAGCTAATTCAATGAAAATAAAGGGATAAAGTAGCAAATGACTTATTGCTTTCATGATGGCCAGTGAATAAATAAACTCTAAAGAATAACAGTGAAACCACAATTTATTGTCAATTATCATTGTGATAAGACCTGTATATGATGAATCCAAAGGCCAAGATCAAGCAGCTTAGTAGCAACAGCTGGTAGGAATTCAATACCAATAATGAACAAATAAAGAAGTGCCAAGTTAGAGCTAGAAGAGTTGTCAGTACAAAGACTGGCATGATTGAAAGCAAACAAGTCAACTTATTTGTTTATGTTTTTCGTTGCGAACATGAAGGGAATAGAATATTTTAACAAATCTCAAAATTACCAGAATCTGTACATATTCAAAAGACATTGGCACTTATTTTGATTTTTAATCCAATCTCAGCATTTAAAAAAAACAAAGAAAAACGCAAGCTAGCCTCAACCTCTAGACAGAGGAACCAAAATGTTGGGATTGACTAGATAGACAGTTTCCAAAGTTTGATATGGAAATCCATGTCCATTAAAACATTGAGGAATTTAAAGAATGGTGAATCGAGAGTTGCTTCCATGACCTGAAAGACACTTGGGAACCATTTATGTAGGTCTTTGGCTGCAAATCAAATAAAATTATAAAGACAATCAGATTTCTATCCGATTCCACTGGCTGCCTTAAGATCTAGTGTTCTACTTTTGGCAGTATGACAATCCCATCCTGCAGAAGCATGTTTCTTCACATACTTTGGTTGTAAGTCCACTCAGAACAGTATCAGAATGGGAGTGACAACGTTTTCCTGGCCTTATTAACAGATCATGTGGTGCAAGAGAAATGCAGAGGAGAAAATTTAAAATTTAAGCTATATCTTCTATAAATCCTTATATCCATGCCATTCATACAGTATTAAATCTCTATAAGAAATTCTAACTTTTTCCAATTATTTAACATGTTATGGATGTTAATCAATAATTTCAAGATTAAAATATATGGTCAAAGTGGCCAATGATAAAGAGTGAGACAACTCAGAAAAACTTGGCAAAAGCAACTGATGATAACCAGATAAGCTCAATTTTGTTTGCATGCTTAACCATGCAGAGGTTTATCTTCTGGTAAACAAATGTACACTAGAAAGGCTTTTCTGCCCTAGTCGATTTATGTACTATCCCAAGGCAGAGTTATACACATAAAGAGCAAACGAAACAGCCCTGATAGGAAACTGTACACCTTCATCAGAAAGGCTTTCTTATAATATCATTACAGAGCCCAGACTGATGAAGTTTTTGAGACGTTGTCCTACACAACATTTCAATCCGAGGGCCATATCTCCCTTGCACTAAGTAATCCACTGGGTGCCAAAAACACCCAAAATTGAATATCAGCTTTCATCTTTCCCTTCAGAAAAGGCCTCCACAAGATCTCCACCCATGCATGTATAATCAATTCCCTCAACAAGGTAAGGTCTTATTTCCTGAATGCAGCCATAAAGTTTGACATCTTGCCTGTATCAGGGAAAAAGACAATTGGTCTGTCAACAAAGGAAATGTTCTTCATAATAACTTTCTCATATCTATGAGATTAAGAAGACAAAAAAGTTGACCCTTCTAACTACTTGATCCAACTTTGAAGAGACAAGAATTTTCAGAGATTCAAAAGCCAATTCTCAAGCAAGTCACTATCCTTTTAGGAACCCTGGTATAACTTCCTCTGTATTCTTGCTGCATGCCATAGAAATTTTTAGAGGCTTTAATTTTATCAGTATTCTTATGACTAGAATCTTTAATACATGGAACTTTTTAGGGGCTTTTTCCTGGTATTTTGTGGATTAAATTCTTTATTTATTTTGCATATTGTTATTTAATTGCACAAAGACAGGTGAGGCACTCTACGGCCTTGGCCTGAGTGGTATTTTGTGGACTAAATTCTTTATTTATTTTGCAGATTGTTATTTAATTGCACAAAGAGAGGTGAGGCATTCTACAGCCTTAGCCTGAGTGGGGTATCGATCAACCTTTTTGTTGGTGTAAAGTCTTAGCCTGAGTGGGTTATCAATCAACCCTTTGTTGGTGTAAACTTTAAAGGTGCATTGAATTAAGGGGACATAATGGATTTATTGAAGATGGACATTAGCGCAAACCCATTTAAACCAAGGTTGTATATGCACCTTGAAATTGCAAAGTTACATGATATAGGTCTCAAAATCAGAAGCCCAAAGGATTAGCTCAATCAATTGTGATTAATATAATTGGGCATTTGGGTAGTTCAGTGTTATCGATTGTTCAGTTTGATTAATATAATTAGGCATTTAAAGCCCAAGGAATTAGCTCAATCAATTGTAGTTAATATAATTTGGCATTTGGGTAGTTCAGTGTTAACGAGTGCTAAATTTGGTTAATATATTTAGACATTTGGGTAGTTCAGTGTTAACTCGTACTTAGTTTGAATCCCCTGGCTTAGATGCACTAATTTACTTACATAGGTTTACTATAAATGTCATCCGCATCCTTGGATTTTCCAATACATCCCAAAATTCACATAAATAGTCAACTTATTAAATATTAGAATTCAATGCATACAACTTGTAACTGTAACTGGATATAAAAGCCAGGTTTGGATGGGTATTCCCTCTGTGCTATATTAATCTAAAGGCCACATGACATTGGGTGTTCGCAACATAATATATGTATTTGGTAAGATAGCTCTAATATTGTAGGAGTTTCCAGTTGAGGGAGTTCTTCCCTTGCTTTGGGTATATCAGATCGCTGGTCAGAGCGTATCTGCTTGCCACTGATTGATCCAAAAAACTCTAAAAAAGAAGAATAACCGAAAAAATTCCTGTAACCTATGAATTGATTACCTGTACTGCTCTTCTTGCTGTTGGGTATGGCGCAGATGTGGACCCTCGTCATAACCTTCACAGATGAGTTCACCATATTCATTTCTATAGCAAACAATGCCTCTGGATGCATCCTGATAGACCTGGACACATTACCCACTATAAGGACTGATCCCCCAACATTCACAAAAAGAAAGAAAAAAACCATTTCAAATTTAAATAGTAAAATCCCACCTTCACAGCTTCATATAGCTTATACTTTTTTGAGCACACAGTTGCCCTTGCAGTGATATTCTTTCTGCCCACAGTTATTGAAGAAGATCGCACCGATAATCTTGAATGGGCAGAATCACAGTTCCTCAAGGGGAGCCCAAGCCCACTTATTACCAGAACCCCTCTGAAACACAACGCCATGCTTCTTTCTTATATGGTTCCGAGACGAATGAACGGATCAGAATCTCAAAAGACTTGAGTAGCATAAATATATATATATATCAATTTTGCGTGCTGAATGTAGTTACTGGAGGAGACACCAAGTAAAGGATGATATATTCTACCATTGCACCGACCTACTCATTCACCCACTACAGTGCACTCTGCATACTCACGTTCGTCCCACTCAAACGCCACAGAAGTCGGAGTGAGCAGATTATAGAAGTTTTTTAGTTTCAATGTCGCTTTCAAGCGTGTTATAAAATACTTGAGTCCCTCTCATCCTACAGAGTTTTGGTTACCTATATTCCCTGCGTGGCTTCCAACAGTTGTGTGAAAGAGAGAGGTGATTTACGGGGCATCCCTTGCCTTAAAAGCTTTGTCAATGTATGATTTGGATGCAACTTTCCTAATTGACAGTAGATAAGATATCATTGTAAATTTCCAACTTCCAAATTATTGATGGGATAAATTGCATGTAATTTTTATTGAAATTTAAAAATTTTAAATAATAAGGTGAAAAACGTCTTTCAATTATTATTTTATATAAATCTAATCTTGGGTGCATAATTATTACAAGTTTTACTATTATAGTGACATATTTTATAGTTAGAATTTTATTTGAAATTTATATTTTACTAATTTAATGTTCATAATATTCCAAGTTTTACTATTAAAGTGAAATATCATATAGTTAGAATTTTATATTATATTAATATTTTACTAATTTAATGTTTAATTGTTTTGAGAGACTTAGGTATATCTATATCTCACTAGCTTAGTTTTTAATGAAAGATATACTTATGATTTCAAAAGATTTGTGATGCATGTCTTTGTATTTACACTTTGTAAGTTTACTTTTCCACCAAAGATTGTTCATGTTTCCTTTCAGACGGGGGATGTATTTGCGTGGTTTGATGGGGCATCTCAGAATAATGGAACTATTGTTGGGCGGGAGGTATTATAAAAACTCCAGATTCTACTATGATCAAATGGAGTTATAACTGTGGAAGTGGAACAAATTCCAGGGCAGAATTAATTGTTGCATGGGCTACACTATTATTGGCAGATCAGATGTCTTATTACAATATCAGAGTGATGGGAGACTCCAGGGTGATTATAGATTGGCTTTCCAAAAAGGGTAGACTTCAGGTAAGCTCTTTAGATGGCTGGAAAAATAGGATTTTGATCCTTATCAAGAATTTCCATATTATTAGTTTTCACCATGTACATAGGCAATACAATGTTGAAGTAGACTTTCTTTCCAAGCAAGCTTTAGGAGAACCAGAAGGTTAGATTTTCTATGCTCGTTGGCATGGGGGAATTGAAGGGACAAAGGAATATCTTAATATTCACTAGTGTTGGTATGATACTAAGACATTTTGTTTTTTGTGGATCAGATTTCCTATTATCTGAGATAGTATCAGACCTGCTTCCATCATGTTTTGTGGTTTTTGTTAAAGGTTTATATTAGAACTGTATGAAAGGAGGTATTATACTCGCCTCACTGAAGTATTTTGTATCTGATTGGACTTCAGTCCCTGTCTTTTCGAAGTGTACTGCGATGTAAAGGATTATATTTCTAATATAATTTGAAGCAAATTTTCATTTTTGAAAAAAAAGTTTACTTTTCCACGAGACACTTGCAATGCATTGTTTCCTTTTTGTGTTTGCACCGTGTAATTTCACTTTTCCATGAAAGATTAGCAACACAATTGATTCCTTTATGTGTATACATCATGCAAGTTCACTTTTCCACTAGAGTCTTGTGACACATTTGGTTCCCTACTTTTCCACAAGACACTTGTGACACATTGTTTCCCTTTTGTGTCTGCACCATGTAAGTTCAATTTTCCCTAAGAGATTAGCAACACAATTGATGTTAGCAAATCTTTCTAGATGAAACTGTGTGCAAGGTTTTGAAACCTCCATCGTTTCGAGTGGACACTCCATCCATCATCAGGGACAAATGAAGCTCTAGTGGGAGTGGAGTTTCCACTTGAAACATTGGACGTTTCAAAACCTTGCACACCGTTTTATCTGGAAAAATTTGCTAACATTATGACTAACTGTGGAAACCTACATACTCAGAACATAACTTATTCCCTTATGTGTCTACACCTTGCAAGTTCATTTTTCCACTAGAGACATGCGACACATTTGGTTCCCTACTTTTCCACAAGACACTTGCGACAGATTGTTTCCCTTTTGTGTCTACACCATGTGAGTTCACTTTTCCATGAGAGATTAGCAACACAATTGATTCCCTTATTTGCCTACACCTTGCAAGTTCACTTTTCCACTAGAGACTTGTGACACATTTGGTTCCCTTGTGTGTCTACACCTTGCAAGTTCACTTTCCACTTCACTTTCCACTAGTGACTTGCAATGCATTTGATTCCTTTCTATGTCTACACCTTGCAATTTCACTTTACCATGCAAGTCTTGCAATACATTTGATTCCCTTATATGTGTATGAGAGACTTGTGATGCATTTAATTCATCTCTGTGTCTACACATTACAAGCTCATATTTTCCATGTGAGACTTGTGATGCATCTAATTCGCTTATGTGTGTACATCTTCCAAGTTCACTTTTCCACAAGATACTTGCTACTCATTTGATTCCCTTATGTGTGTAAACCTTCCAAGTACAATTTTCCTCGACAAAATCAATTCCCATGGTGTGTCTATGCCTTGCAAGCACACTTATTTAAAAGGAATTTCTTTGATCCCCTTTGGGACCTCTAACATGTCTATCTTGTCTTGCAAGCTCACTTCTCCATGGAAATGGGGCATGTCCCACCAAAGACCTCAATTTGGTTTTTTATTATGCACTTACCTTTACAAGCACAAAGTCTAAAGTTTGGTTTCCTTCAAAGATTCTTACAAAGTTTGATTTCCTTTCTCAAAAGGATGCATGTTTCACATTGTTCATGTGAGATACCTAATTATTCAATGGAACTAAAGTGTCTCATCAAACATAAGTTCCTCACAACCTCATGGGGATGCCTAATTAAAGACTTGAGTTTGGTCTTTCAAGGGACTTAATATTTACAAGTATAAAGCTTAAGGATTGATTTCCTTCAAGTTCTAATCAAACTAATTACCTCACTGAACCATATGATGTGTTTATTAAGCACATAACGGTTCAATGTGATGTTTTGAGGGATTTACATTTACAAGTATAAAGTTTAAGTTTTGATTTTCTTTGAGGTTTATTGAATGTAATTGTCCCATTAAACTTGGCATTGTGTTTATTAGGCATATTTATATTTTCATTATGCTTTGAGAGGTCTAGATTAACGTGTCTAGGTCTTATAAGCTCACTTTTCCAAGAGGGACATGTGCTTATTTAATAGATCATAAGTGTCTTACCAAATTTTGTTTAAGTAGGAAACCATGTCCTCATTATAGCTTTGAAAGTCTGTACTATGCTAACTATAAAACACAAATGTCTCATAAATAAGCTCATTATAGCACACAAATCTTTCGTGAATAAATTCATCATAACAAGTTTCTCATAAACATAAAATCTATGTATGTATTAGATAGATTTAGACATTATACATTTCTCGAGCATTAATAATGCCTTTACCAATACAACATAAAGTTATCCCCAATAACATGATAGAAACCCACTTTAAAATGGATGAAGATATCCATACCTTACACTTATTCCAAATAGTTACAATGCCTTTACTAATACACCATCCCTGAAAATTATGTTTTGGAAGGACATAAGACAAACTTGGATTTGTAATATGTAATATACAGGATATATTTCTTTAAACAAAAAGTTGTAACAAACTTTAAAAGGAATATGAAGTAGGTATTAGGTATTGGTTCATAATATGTATACACTAAAATAATTCTATAAATATTATAAGTTCAATTCCTAGCTCAATACGTAATTTAACTACCTTTAAAAATTAATTAAAAATAGCAGTGACGAATTCTCCATCCCCACCCAACCTTTTTCATCGGCTAATGGTTTATCTTTTTCATGCATTATATGTTATCTTTAATGATTAAATATGACATGCATTATATGTTATCTTTAATGATTAAATATGAATAAATTTATTTATATGTTATCTTCAATGAAGAAATATGAATAAATTTATTTTAAAATACAACGTGATCTCCATATCTAGTTTTGAATCATTTTCATTTATGAAAAACAATACCAATCTATCGTATGCAAGCATAAATAATTTAAAGATAGCATTAAATGCTATTTTTATTAAATTAAAAACGTCAAGTGATTTGCATGATTGGGGTCATCATGTTTCTTCTCAAAAGTGAGACTTGGATATTTTATTTGTGAAGAGGTATATGATCACAGTGTAATTATTATTTTATTTGTGAAGGATCACTCTTGTAATTATTATTATATTTGTTTTATATACATTGACTCATTGGATAGAGTAAGTGCGTTACACGTTACGTTCGTATGGTGGGGACCACAATATTAAAAGATAAACAAAAGGTCCATAATGACTCTCTAATGAACCAATGAATTCCATTGTTTGTTTAAAAATAATGTTTTATAGTAAGTTTGAGATTTGATAGAATTTGGGGTGATTTAAGAGTGTTAATATGAAGCAATGAATTCCATTGTTTGTTTAAAAATAATGTTTTATAGAAAGTTTGAGATTTGATAGAATTTGGGGTGATTTAACAGTATTCATATTAATAGTTTTCAATCTTAAATTTGTTGTTTATTTTTGGGCTTATTCATGTATTTTTCAATTTTATGTATGCAGTACTATTTAATTATAAATTTTCTTCTAAACGTGTTAAAGAAGACTAAAAATAAAATAATAAAGGAAAAGTTATAGTGCTGACAAGGTTCCTCTTCTTTTCATACATCTCAACTTTGTCTAGCTCAATGTGCATCCTCAACCCTAAGGTTATGTTAAGGTTAATGTTCTTCTTTTCATACATCTCAATTTTGTCTAGCTCAATGTGCATACTCAACCCTAAGGTTATGTTAGGGTTAATGTTTTTAGGGTTAGTGTTCTTGTATTTTAAGGTTTTGTCGTTATGAGAAAAGGTAGTTTTTGTTTTCTTGTTATGACATTTTTGTAAATGAGTCTAGTAAACAAGTCTCTTCTCATAAGTAACTATTACCAATATAATGAATTGGATCATAAGATTAATCTTTTTATCACTTTGGCACTATTTCACTTTATCATTTTTTTGCACCAACTTCATTGCTTTGCTGATTTTAGTCTTGGTAAGCATATGTATAATTTTCTCACACTTCAATCTTCAATGCATTTTGCCCAACACTATTGTCGACACTCTTGATATGCATAGGGTATGAATCTTATGCATTCTTTGGCCTTTGGCCTAGATATTAACAATGTTTGACCTCTAATATCTCTATTCTTAGTCGTAAAGTATCTAAATGAAATATCCATGGACCAATTATGGAGAAGGCACGTTCTTGAAGTATACTTGGGTTCCACCCAGATATTGGCTTTCTTCTCAATACCATCATCAAGTTATCATACTTATCTCCATATTGAGAATGATTTTATCATCACTCCAAGCTATTTGAGTGGCCAATGTTTTCACATCCTTCACTTTCATCTTACACAATTCAAGGCCTATTCTCACATACTGAGAATTCACCGACTGAGAATGGACATTGATTATTATATCATGAGTGATCAACATATATTTAAACTACGTAAGAAGAATCCCAAATTTAAAGAATGTTTTGTTTTCCTATGTTCGACATATTATAAGATACGTGGTAAATATTATTATAAATTTAGAAATCTTCATACTTTGAGATCTTATATTCATTATGAAGACAATATACTTATTGCTCTTTTTATTAGAGAACTTACTTAAATTTAAATTAAGTTGTTACATACTCCCACTTGAATGTCATTTGGAACCTTTTACCTTATTACCCCTTTATTAAGGAATATAAGAAAGGATACATGATTTGGATTGGATCATTATATTATGTGTCATCTATCTCGATGCTTTGTGGATGAAAAAAAATGGAGGAATCAACTTACAGAGCCATTTAGTGATTGGTCCCAATTTAGAAATTTGGGTCCAAAAAACCATCTAAAATCTTTTGGTGCCATTTTGAGGCATCAAACGACACTTTTATTTTATGTTCCAAACCTTAATATGGAACAAATGACTATATTATACACACCAATACCTTTCCAATGGTACAAGAATCGCCTCAATCGGAGTTTGTATGTGAAAGTTATGCCTCCCGCAAGTTGACCTACCATATTGATCACCATGGTGTGAGTGGGTGCCACTTCAACCCCAATTACTTAAATGTATGGGACTAGCCATGTAGTGGATTTTCTAGAACATTATAGAAGGTCCAAACTTGATCATTGATCGAGGGTTGAGGAAGTTGATACCCTAACCCTAGATGGATATCAGTCTATGTTAAATACCAGGTCACTAGGAGGAGAAGGGGTTCCATTATTTAGTATTGTATTTTGTTCCATAGTTGAGTAGAGCACCTAGGAGTGGTATTGTGAGAGAAAAACAAAGGAAGAGAGATTATGTAGCAGCCATACATGCCATAGTGTCAAAGGAAACTCCACATAAAGTGTCTCTTTCTTTGTACTTACAATTGATGAAAAGAGAGAAGAGTGGCCTCACCTTTTAGCTAGGTTTTCTCCCATATTGGGTTTCGCAGGTCATATCTTGTGTTTGTTTCTGGATGGTGTGTGAGTATTTATTTATGTTCTCTATTTTTCGCATTTCATCTATTTCATAAATTTTAAGCAAAAAACTAGTAATTAAAGAATCATAGATCTAAAAAATATAATCTTGACAGTAAAGATTTCAGTATTTTATTACATTTGTTGTGATGAATTGTCTAGTGGAATATCCATGACAATTTATATATCATATTGGTATTAGAGTTGGTTTTCTTAGGGCATTTGTGGAAATTTGCAGGGATCCAAGAATTTGTTTAAAAAGAAAGTCGTAGAACCCTAGCCATGGTCAACGAGTTTGTTCATAACAACCCTTGAGATCCAACATAGGAGAGATTTGTGAAGCTAGAAGAGCAGGTTGTTGACATATATTGAAATATATCCTTCCTATTGGTGGATCTAGCAAACAAGCATGGACCGTTCAGAGAATTTGTAGGCTTGAACTCAGATATCATATCAGATGGGAAATCACGAGATAACAAAGACCCAAAAAAGGAGTTGTGAAAAGAACCCAAGAAGGAGTAGCCGAGTTCCTGTTCCATAAACCTTTCACAATCCCTATTCAAGATAGAAGCGAGAGTGGACATAAATCCATACCAAGGTGGATCAAGAAAACCCTCCTATTGGTGGATCTAGCAATCAAGCATGGATCATTCATAGAATTTGGAGGTGTTGGCCCTCGACCAAGTTTTGGGGAAACTTTGGTCATTTTTGGAGGTTTTGGCCCACTTTTGGACTTTGACACGTTGGTCGAAGTAGGAGCGCCCATGCGGAGTTGAGATCATGGATCTCACCTATTTTGAGGGTTATGTGGACCTAGTAAGGGGCCCTCTGGGTTTTGTAACGGGTTTATGGGATGTCAACCCATGGGTTTTCCCCATGCTTAGGATGTCAACNGCCAGCACAAAAATGAAACGAAACGTTGTCAGCACAGAAACGTGGCCACCACTCTGTGTGAATATCTTAATATTTTTTAATCAAGTAGATGTGGCAATATGTTAGTGAACACAGTAATTTTTAAACACGATTAGGTAAATGTAAAAAAGTAAACATATAAACGGATGTCTTTATAACAGCTCGGAAGTTAATGGAGGAAATCAGAGCCATTCATTTATTGTGACGACTAAGAATATTCTAGGCATATTTAATCTCGTCCATAAAAAAACATATTAAGAACTAAAACCCTATTAAATGTGCCCATTGTCAATAGGTGTACGCCTTTCGGCGTAATAACCTTTATTTCTCTATTTTGCAACAACGTTGGTGTGAGAATTTATATGAGACATTTTAGTCTCCATTGGGGTTCCAGAGGTCATGGAAGCATGTAGGAAATTGGAATCCCACATACATTCCTTATTACTTGAACATGAGTAGAGTTGGCACCTCAAAATTGAGGGTGACCAAAATACAAAGTTCTTTTTGAACTTTTCCAATTATAGAAGGAATAAAAATATTATTTGGGATCTAGCAGATATGCAAGACAATAATATTCATGGATTTCATAATCTTGTGGCTTTGAGAGTTGATCACTTCAAGGGCTTGTTCAAGAAGCCTGATTAGATAAAGATGGATGATATGTTCAAACAAATCACTTTTTTCCCATGGCTCATTGATGAAGAGGCAAATGACGATCTGTATAGAGAGATTTCTAAAGAAGAATTTCGGTGGGTTTTAACCTCTTTCAAAAAAGATAAAAGTCCCAGGCTGGATGGATAGACTACATAATTTTTTGAGCATTTATTTGATATAGTGGGTAACGACTTGCTTCAGGTTGTCAAGGAGGTGAAAACTATAGGCAAGATTCTCCATTGTATCAATGTCACATTTATTGCAGTCATACCAAAGATGGATCATCCCTCCACCTTTAATGATTTTAGGCCTATTTCCCTCTGTAACTGCCTTTATAAAATAATTGAAAAAAATATTGGTACCCACTTAAATCCTGTGCTAGCCACCTCTATTACTGCAAAACAATTTGGATTTTTAAAAGGTTGATTAATCCATGAAGCCATAGGTTCAACACAAGGAGTACATTCCATCAAGTTCCATAAATGCCCTGTTTTTGTATTCAAAATTGATCTTTCAAAGGCTTATGACAAGGTCTCCTGGATTTATCTTCATCTTCTCCTCTTTCACATTGGCTTAGATTTACCCTTGGTCAAGTGGATCATGGCTTGTGTCGCCACCATTTCTTTTGCAGTGCTCATAAATGGGGCTGGCTCACCCTTCTTCCATATAGCTCATGGCCTTTGTTAGGGTTTCTCTGTGTCGCCCTACCTATTCTTTCTTGTGGTTGGTTGCCTCGGTTGTGCGCTAGCCAAAGAAAAAAGAGTAAATGGGTTTCATGATATTCATATGGGGCGATCGGTAAACCTCACCCACTTGTTATTTATGGATGACATCTTAATTTTTTGTTCTTGTGCGGAGTTCGATGGTAATATCTTGAAGGACACATTGACACTTTTTTGTGAGGCTGTGGAAATGATTATAAATGTTGAGGGTTGAGGTTTGGATGGAATTTTTTTTTCTCAAAGACTTTATGTAGTCTCTCTCATTGATTGTATGGAATCACTTTGCGGGGCTCATCTAGGGTATGTTATTATTTTTCATATGTTATCGCGAGGATGGATCGGTTTTGTTTTCAGATCCAACGAGGATTCTATGAAGATCCCGATGGAGAGATGGTATTTTGACCAACACCTCCTTTACGCAAAACTATGGCATCCACTATTTGATGCCAAGGAAGAGGTTGTCTCTAGCTTTCCTACCTAGATTAAGATGCCTAATTTTCCACTAGAATTATGGACATATGAGGGTCTTAAGGCAATAGGGAGGTTATAGGCACGTTTATTACCTCTGTTAATAGTTATAAGTCCAACATTAATCGCATCGTGTCTCAAATACTTGTGGCATTAGATAATTGGCAAGCTCTTTTCAAATCATTGGATCTATTATGGGGAGATAATACGTATACTCAACCCTTGGACTATCTCAATGTTCCATTTTCCTACCCCTAATGCCACAAAGTTGCCATATTTTGTCAGATTGAAATCTAGGTTTATGGAATATTTTTCAAGGTGGAATTGTATCTAAAAGGAAGCTAAAGGGTGATGGTTTGGATTATAGGAAAGAGGTGGTTCAAGTTGCCCCGGATAACCCCAGGAGTCATAATGAAGCAAGGGAGCCAATGCCACTAGGTTTGACTTTGTAGTAGATTGGTGAGTTTTCAAATATTCAGATCAGTGACGTTCATGTACAATTAAATGTAGAGAAGTTGATCACGGATGAGAATAATACATGGTTGATCATCCTTGGTGAGGGTCTCGAGCTGTCGACTTCTCAATGGAGCAAGATTTGATCCATCTGGGAAAAGAGCTTACCTTCATCTAGG
>SNQJ01S0021385.1:16843-30000 GCA_010110895.2 Picea sitchensis | reverse complement strand
TGTATTTTTGTAATTGGAATTTCCACTCCCCTGAGTGGGATAATAATGTAATAGGTCTGCATGGATCATAGTTAGGTTAGTTACCTTGTGATTTCATCATTAGAGGAGTCCCTTTCACTGAGTGTTTTTTTCCTCAGGTTATTAATTTGGCCTAACCAGCCTTATTAATTTCCCTTGAGTTTTTCACTCCCACAAATAATTCGTCCTATTGGAACACTTTTAAAAGTTATAAGCCTAAAACTTTACCCTATTTCTTTTTACCTCGTCTCAAAATTGAACTCCAATAAATAATCATTTTTTTCTTCTATCCTTAAGGAGTACACAAGGTCCACCATCGATCTAATTCTCTCATTGATCGAACGATCCCTCTTTCCTGATTGTGCTGGAGCCGCCTGAATGTTAAAAAGGTCAAACCTCTAGAGACTTGCTTCAAAGTTTTGGGTTTCGGAGTTTCATGCTTTGGACGTTTCACCATGTAGTAACTCCAAAGTCCCGATATCTAAAAAGTGTTCAAAGGGTCTTAGTCATCATACATGTATATCTTCCTAAACTTTGACACATCATTACGAGTAGTGACATGTCGAAGCATCCATAAAGTTATTTTGCTGACACATGAAACAATAAATATCCAAAAGAAACTAAAACCCAATTAAAAAAAATCAAGTAGTAGTTTCTTGATTTCGGAGTTCAGGCATTCGCCATCTATCATATTATAAATTCATGAAGCCTGAACTCCTGAAATGCCTTAAGCATTAAGAAAATTTTAATTAAAGATTAAAGGTAATTAGAAAATAATTAATCCCTGCGCGATTTCGAGTTTCAAAAATCATATCTTGAATTGTTATTGGATATCCCGAGGTCTGAAAACCCGACAAGAATTAAGGTTAAACATGATTAGTTAACAGGCTAAACACTATTATCTCATGTTAATTTTTCGTTGAATCGGAGTTCATATATTGGTCATCCACTACACTCAAATATCACGAAGTAGGAAACCTCGAAATACTTGAAGTTAAGAACGATTATTTACTGGATAAAACATGATTAAAATTAATTAATCACTTCACGATTTCGCGTTTCAGGGATCCTATCTCGAGCAACTACCAAAATTCTGAAACTTGAAAAGCTGAAAAACACTTAATGATAAACGCGATTAACTAAGGGGTTAAACATGATTAAAATTAATTAATCACTTTGCGATTTCGCATTTCGGGGATCCTGTCTCGAGGAACTACCAAAATACCGAAGCTCGAAAAGCCAAAAAATACTTAACGATAAACGTGATTAACTAAGGGGTTAAACATGATTAAAATTAATTAATCACTTCGCGATTTCGCGTTTACGGGATACTGTCTCAAGCAACTACCAAAATCCCGAGTTTCGAAAAGCCGAAAAACACTTAACGATAAACGTGATTAACTAAGTGGTTAAACATGATTAAAATTAATTAATCACTTCGCGATTTCGCGTTTCGGGGATCCTGTCTCGAGCAACTACCAAAATCCTGAGGCCCAAAAATTTGAAAAAATACTTAACAATAAATGTGATTAACTAATGCGTTAATAAAGATTATATCGTGATTATTTTTTCGCTGAATGGTAGCTCGGGTAAATTCAAATGTTATTCATCGAACCTTCTGATCATGAACCACCAGACATTAATGACATTGATAATCGATCGACAACAATCATTTCAAATAAGATCTCGGATCATCGCCTAAAGATTTTCATTAAGGAAAATAAATGCATCGTTAGTAAAGTATTCGTAACTCAACACATTTAAGGGAAAAATGATATTGAAGTTTGAATTTCATTTGCATTTTCATAGAACAACAAGTTTTAGAAAAATAAGAAGTTTGCGCATTTCCTGTAACAAGTAACAGAGTTCTGAGCTTGAGATATCATGGCTCCATGGAAAATGATTAAAGCGTCTGGCGAAAGCTCGAACCAGAACACAGACATCCTCTCAGACACTTCACCCAGAACCATAGATACCGTGAAAACTTGGATGTAGGTCTTTGATATTCTACAATACGAATTGATCAACTACCCAGATGATTTGGGTGATGAGGTGACTGAAACCCAGGATATGAAATACAAATATGTTGCTCAATCAGAGCTACATAAAATATCAGTGCAGCCTAGGCTCGTGATTTATAATGATATGATTGGTTGGGCATTGCAGAATGTCGACATCTCGACCAGGAGCATATGCAATTCACAAAAATTTGCAGTTGGGTCTTTTCGACCAGAGACTTCTAGGTTAGTGGTACAGTTCGTAGGCAGTTGTGTTCAGTGTGTCGAGCAAGGGAGAGCCAACACATATAGACATAAATGAGACAACGTGTGCATACTATTTACTCATGTCATGATTAGAGGCCAGTTGTTTCTGAGCTGGAGGACAAGAAGAAGAAACGTCTCTACCAACAGGCGAAGAGACAAAGAAGATGCAAATGAAACTCTTCAAATTTTACATATTGTAATATTTACTATTTTGAATTATGAGAATGTCAACTGCTTAGGGTTGAGATCATTTTTGTATAAATACATAGTTTGAAGACTTAACAAGGGTTGCTTCTTGCTGAATGTAATAGAGAGAACTCTCCCTTTGTGAGAATTAATACAAGTGTAGACAGGGATTCCAATTTTTGTGCAGTTTGAGTTATGTTTTCCTCTTGTTTTCTATATCTCTAACTTTCTTTATGTTACTCCTTGATAAGTGAGTGTTTGCAATTTAGTACTACTGCTACTGCAATCACATTAAATCGATTATTCGTTAAGCACTAGTCTTAGGCATGATTAAATGATTATTGTATCTCATATCCTTTCAAGGGTGAATTATTTATTTTGTTCTACTGTGAACAAGGTAAGATTCATCTTGCATTGATGCCTCATTTTGTTTAACAGTTTTGTAAGTTTCCCTCTCATCATCTGATTTTATAAATCGACTCAAATGACAAATTACAGCCTTTGTCCTGTTCTATCATTAATTTCATTTGAGTATTAATTATTATATAACTAACGGAAGAAAAATCACCTTTCAAAAATTTCCTGTATATTCATGATGCCTTGACGTTACCCTTTTGAGCCTTAAGTGTAATCTCAGGAACAACACCTCCAAAGTGGTGAAAGGTGTTCTAATGGTATCGTCCTCTGGTAGCTAGTGTTTAGGAATAATGTAAATGACCATGTAAGACATCTCTCAAAGTTTTGCGGGATTCCATCGAGTCTAGATAGGTTTTTTTTTAATTTATTAAAATTGACTAAGTTTTGGTAATTTTAATTAATTATTTTTGATAAAAAAAAATGTAAAAACTAGGTCCTTGGGATTTTTCTAGCGGTATTTGTGCTCAAAATAAATGGAATGACAACCCCTACACGTTTGGACAAAGTTCATCTCAATTGGACAACTTTTTCTAGGTGTTTGTCCATAGGGAGTCTTAGTCAGTCAAAACCAAAATTTTAATTGCTAGTCATGACATAGTAAAAATTTCATTTTTTGTAATTATGGGTTAAATGAGTAAAGTAAAGGTGGAAAATGATGAGTAAACCCATTCCTAACCTACCCAAACCTTTTCCTAACCTTTACACGCCCCCTAGACACCATACGCACTTCCTAAAGTTCGCCCCGCAAGGGGATTTGCGCCCCCCTTCATGTGGAAACCTTAGAAATTGAAATTTTATGAAGTGTGGGCCCCTCTCTCCATAGGTGTGCCCTCCCTAGCCTTCCACCTCACTACTTGGATATGTTCCACTCCCTCTTACCCTTTCCATCTCATCAATCCTTGTCAAAACCCTAAGTGGTGCACCCCTCTCCTTGGGATTCCCTCATTAGCTTGGCGTTTGACACTTGGATCTCATCCAAGAGGGGTCACCTTGCCTCTCCAAGTATAAATGAAGGCCCTCTCACTTTAATTTATTAACCATCTCTTGAGATATTTTTAAGCTACCAAATTCTCTGATCCGGATTATTTTTGGCACGAAATGAGAGTGGAGATATAACACAGAAATACTCAGAGATATTGCAAGAGGGACAACAATATAACAGAGATATAGCCAGAATATAAAAAGAGTCATAGATATACAGTAATACACGATTTCTATTAATGAAATAAATGTACAGAGACTGTAAAATACAGAGTGAAAGACTCGCTAGAATGGTGGCAACTTATCTCTGGGAAGAGATGTGATGGCTACTCGCATTCGCAAGAAGATGATTAAAATGAGGCTTTGAAGGCCTTTTTACAATAAGCAGGAATGCCAAAAACCCTAGACATCCAAAAAAAACTAACCCTAGGAGATGAAGCACCAAAATTCATGTGGGCCCCGTTTGGGTAAGTTGGTGCATCAACTTCCTGGGGTCATAACTTTTGCATACGATCTCCGTTTTAGGCATATGATAGCTCGTTGGAAAGATCTATCCGAGAACTACAACTTTTGGGTGAGAAACATTGATCCACAATCCATGTTTCTCCCCGTTTTCTCAAAAAAAAAATAGTTTAAGGCCTCAAAATGGCCCCCGAAGTTAAAAACTGCTAAAAATAGTAAATTACCAAAATTGTCAGAAACATGTTTTGGGCCAGTTGGAGAAGGTGGGTGGCCACCGATATCCACCTGGATCAGTCTCTCCTCACACCTCTCATCTTTTCACCTTGATTTCACTCATTCTTGCTCTCATTTTGGAGAGGAACTTGTAGCAATTAGTTGTTGCAACTTCCTACTTGGTTAATAAAAAAAGATTTGGAGGAATTTGAAGTAACAAAGACTTGTCTTGGTACTTCCATTTATTTGAGGTGATATTGTATCTTTGATCATTTTATGAGATATTGAGTAGATTTCCCAAGTAAACTAGTTTGCTTGGGTAGGTTTTGCAATAGTGTAGTTTCTTATCTAAGTGAGTTGAATAGTTGATAGTACAAATTAGTTTGTGTTATTCGTTTGTTTTACTCACATTTTCTCTTGTCTCACAGTGTGCTTCAATAGTTGCAGGTTATCTCAAGGGCTTGCAAAGCTAGCTTTGAGCTAGAAGCTTGCTTTCATAGCCTACTTGAGCCTCTTAGTTTTTCTCCTTTTGTTTTCTGTCCATATCATATTTGATTGTTGGTATTGTTAACACTCTAGGATATGTCATTTCATATATTAAACTGGCTGAAATTTTTATGCAAAAAATTTGTGTGTAAAAAACATAAATTTTCTTAATATTGTTGTGTGTTTTGCAGCATTTCCAGCAAGCAATAGCTTGTTGTTTTTAGCAGATTCTCGCCAGATCAAGGGGAAGTGCTACCAAATTTTAGCTATAAAACACACAAGGAACCCTCCTTTTGGTTGGGTAACATTTCCCAACCTCTCTTTCTTCATTCTAGCATTGTAGCAAGCCCTCGAGAATCCCTTGAGGCTTGTATTCTTGTATTTATTTTTTGTATTTTGTAAGTTGTATTAGTGCCTACATCTTGGTGTGAGTTTGGCTAAGCCAACCCTCAAAATCGTAAGGCTAGGATCATTCTTTAAATTTCTGCAATTTCTATTTTGTCATTCCCCACTTGTCATTAGGACAAGGTTGTGTGGCTAGGCTGCTTTAGTTTTCATTTATTTCTTTTCCAACCCTCTTTGGCACAAAATAGCAAGGCTTGCCTCCACCTTGTGCCATTGTGAGTGGTTTGTTTATTTCATTTTCTCAAAGCATTTATCTTATAATTGTTGTCTACATCTTGGTGTGAGATTGGCTAAGCCAACCCCAAAAATTGTATGGCTAGCTTAATGTTTTACTTCTAATGTGCTTATGCTTAATGGCCTAAAATTATATAGAAGTAGGTAAAACACACTAATGCTAGTTTAGGCCCATGGAGGCATAGGAATCTATTTTATGTTTCATTTATATTTTACTTGCTAGGTCATTCATAATCTTTCAAGCACTTATCTTTTATTTTGCAAGTAATATGGGCATGTGAATGGTTTAAGGAAATCTACTTTTGATTTCTGCAATTGTTCAAGTTCTTTACATTCCTTTCAAGATTTATCTCGTGGTTAAGAGCTTTCACTTTTGCAAACATTTAAATTTTGGTTTTGGTACAATTACACACTTTTTGGCAAACAATATCTTGCCTTAACATGCATTTTAACTCAATTTAACCTAGTCCATAGGCCTAAAATTAATTATACTTAATAGAACATGTTTTACTGACCCAACTTTTCCATTTAAACGAGGACTAAAGGAAGCAATAGAAGGTGATAGGCCGGGGACAGTCTCGTGGTGCTCAACGTCCTTTCCAGGAGTACTTTTTTCCCTTGGGTTGACCTGTGGAGCTAGGGTAGGCCTTGTTTCCATACTTCTTGAGCACCCAACAACTACTTGGTACAAGCGGGGGGAGTATTGGGGTTGACACTTAGTTAGGATTCAACCTTAACTTAATAAACTTGGTATTTGACATTTTATGGTTTACACTTAATCTTGCAAGCATTTCATTTCACATTTACTTTTTATGCAAGTTTATCTTATGTGTTGTGGATTAATAACTAAGTGGTCATAGTTTTGTCCTTGCAGACTTCCTTTAAAGCATTTCATTTTCTGTTAAGTTGTGTGTTAATATCTTTGGTTTGGTCCTCAAAGAAGTTGTGCATCCTTTGGAGGCACTTCCTTGTTGGATTTTGTGTAATATTGTTTGCCATTGAAAGCAGACACAATAGAGTTTTGCATCCTTTTGGAGACACTCTATTGTTGAGCATGCTTGGCTTGATGTGTTCATGAATGTTTCGCATTTGAGTATCTTTCATTTCCTGCACAATCAAGGAACTTAGTTAGTATTTGTATCTTTGTATCTTTGTATCTTTGTATCTATTGTATCTTATGTTTAGTGTAACTTTAGTGTAACTCTTAGATATTCTTGTTGTAATCTTGTTCTTTGTAGTAGATTTGTATCTAACCTTGTAGTGAAGTAGTTGTAACCTTTGTAATATTTTGTAACTCTTGTGTAATCAATCTCCCTCAAACTTTAGTTGACCCCTTGCCCAATCTTAGGCACTAGTCTTAGTTGTCCTAGAAAAATGTTTGCTTCTCATTCAATTTGTTGCACATTGCATTGTTGCCTTTGCATTATAGGCTAGATATTTCCCCCAACCTTTTAACTAATTAAAACCAACTCCTAGAATTTAACATTTAATATCATCTAAAAACTAGGGTCTACCCCCCTTGGCTTCCTTAGGAGTAATCCTAGATGGAAGAGGTTCAAGTCAAAGTGACATCGTGGACTTTGAACCTAGGCATTGTGCCTCCAAGGACACACTAAGTGAGCAAGACTTAGCTCACGTTTGCAAGTGTGTATAAGGATGAAAACAAGGCCCAATATATTTTGATTTAAATAATTAAACTCTGTATAAGGCTCGAGGAAAAATTTAGTTTAAAAAACCAAAAATTTTCCACAATTATAATTTTTTTTTACCCGAAGAACACCAAAATCAAATGCAGTGAATACTAAAACGCCCAATGAAAATTTTCTAAACCGTCTTGGCCAAATTACTAAATTTTTACACAAGTCTACAAAAAATTTAGCATGTGATAACATCGGCTCCAATGGGGATGGCATCCTCCATGCGAGGTGCCAAAGAACCGTAGATCCAGTGCCAAACCATTGGGTTGTTCCCAAACCTAAAGATTGAAACTTGCAAATAAATGTTGCTCTAACCTGAAGCCAAACTGCTACCTAAACCTAAAAAATTGCCCACGGCTAAAGCTGGAAATGAAAACCAAATCGTAACTGTTGCAAACTAAGAACTGCAAACTAAAAATATACATGCTGAAAACTGAACTCAAAACTGTTGAAAGAAATGTTTTCTCAGACAAGCTTATTTCATACCAATTCCTACTCTAATTTGTTGGAACAACTGCAATATCAAGTGATAGTAAAATGCCAATGCACCCAGTCAAGTAAATGATTACCTGGTTTTTTTCTGCTTTCATTCTGCTCAGAAAAAAAGAAAAATCTATGAGATGTCCAACCAACACAAAATATGAACCCAAATTCAAAGTTTCTCCATCTTGAGAAGTTAAATCCATTGACTAATTTCAGGAATATTGCACATTTCTCATTCTCTGATTTTTGCAACAGACTGGCCATATGATCTTAAAGGAGCGTTACCTTTTCATGATGAGAAAGAGAAAAGGGTTACTCTTCATTTTTAAATGTTGAAGGTTCTATATAATAAGGTTTATCACTTTGTTGACTACGAAGAGAAATTTCTGAACAATGAATAGCCTTACCTGTGTCTTCTTTATCCTCATTATGAAACTCACAACCATCGTCTAAATAAAAGACAACTTTTTTCTTGGTAAAATTTCCATTCATATCATCCACAAAGGAAAGCTTTTAATTCTCATGAAAAACTTCAAATTGAATAGCTCCAGTGTGTGTCTTAGGAATTTCTAAAAATGACTCTTTGCAGGCTTCAATAGGAAGATCATTTTGATTTTCAAATAAAACAAGAAAAATAGTTTCTTTCTCATTATATTTATCAAGCTCTATTAGTTCTTCAATGTTCTCTTGAACAAATAACTCGGGAAAAAATTGAGCTAATTCAACATTGGATAAACCATTGATATGCCTCTCTATGTTCTCTGGAATTTCTAAAGACTGAATTTTCTTTTTCATTCCCAGGGGTAAGAATATGAATTTGAATATTATGGCCTTGATCTATTTCATTTTCAACCAGGGGAGAAACTATTGTTTGTAGGAAATTTTCCTGAGTATGATGGTGGTTGTCCTCTACTATTTCTTCCCTAGGTTGAAAAGGATTCTCATGAAAAGCATCTATGATCTCATCATCCGTAAAGTCCTCATCATCATAAAAATTTTCTAAATGTTGAATGAAATTCTCAAAATGATCATAGCAGTTTTGAACCAACCTTAAAGATGAATAAGATTCTTTAAAATGATTAAAGAATATTGTGTGAAAATATTTTAAAGAATATATACTAGTTGGTGGTAACTTCTTATTCTAGGATCTCGCTTCTCCTTCTAAGGTTTCCATGAAAATCTTCATCAAACAATCTTCATGAAATTCAACCTTTAGTTTCCTCCATAAAATTTGCCACTCAAAATATTACCTGGAAATGCTCAATCTAATCCCTCTAAATATGGATTTGATTCTTGGTTGACAATTCATTTCTACCAGGTGTCTTACCACTGCTAAAATAATGCTCGAAAATTGGAAATTCAATTCTTGACTACGTTCATGAAAATTGAGACAATTCTTTGACCTGTTGGATTTTGTGCCAAGAAATCTCATATACATCTTCCACATGTCTTTAATTGCCCGAAAAATTACACCTTTGATCATACTTCAGTTATCATTTGGTTTGATAATGATGAACCTCAGAGCACAATAAGTGTTTGGTGAGCATATCCATATCTATCCTTGTAGAGCAATTTACTTCTTGTGGAAATTTAGATTCAATGTTTTTACCCACTGCTATGCATCGCCCATGGAAAATTGGAGTTTCACCTTTAGCAATTTCTCCCTCTCAACAAATATTTTCCTCGACACGTCTATAATGCTCTCCCTGGCTTTGTAAACTTGATCATTTTTGCAAATGTACTGTATATGGACAATGGCGATAACCTCTAGATCTAGGTAATAACACTTATGTGCTCAATTTTGAAAATTGGAACCATAGAAAATCCCTGTGCAGTCCTCCATTATACATGTTTTATGTCTATTGGCACTCTGTACAACTGGTAATTTTTTGTTAATGTTGTGGGAATTATCCCATATGCATCATGTGTAAAGGTTTACATATGTTTATATATACGGGCCTCTAACCCATATTCAACGCGTTGTGCAATGAAACGCCCATTTTGGGCTCCTCCATGTGAGTTGGCAGTTGGTGTTAACTTGTGTTGAGTTGTTTCCTGGTGCTTATGGAGATTGGGCACTTCTGGCCCAATATATTTTGATTTAAATAATTCAACTCTGTATAAGGCTCGAAGGAAAATTTAGCTTAAAAAACCAAACTTTTTCCACAATTATAATTTTTTTCTATTTAAATAATTAAACTCTGTATAAGACTCGAGGGAAAATTTATCTTAAAAAACCAAAAAAATTTCATAATTATAAATTTATTTTGCCTGAAGAATACCAAAATAAAATGTAGTGAATCAAAAAGGCCCAATGACCTTTTTCAAATCATCTTGGCCAAATTACTAAATTTTTACAAAAGTCTACAAAACATTTAGCATGCGATAACAAAAGTCACTTTAATAAAATAACATTAAGTCCTTTAGTGACACTTTAGTGCCTCCTAACCCTATTTACCCATTGGACTATAGTCTAGAGGGGTGACTAGACTACTAAGTCCTCATTTGTTCTTGTCAAGGAGAGGGGAACATTATAGTCCCCCCTTCTGGAAATTGCTTTCCCACAAGCAATTTTGAACCTACTTGTTGTAGCATTTGTTCACTCTCCTAAGTGGCATATTATATAGGAAATATCTTACATATGACCAAGTACTCCTTAATGTCTTTGTTCCTTAGTTGTTTCTCCCTTACCTCCAAGATCTCCTCTAGAATCAAGCTCACATGTCCTTATTCATCAAATCGTGGTAGCTCTTTGTTAGCTACAACATGCTGCCCCAATTCCCTCTTTAGGCATGATACATGGAAAACATTATGGATTTTTCTCCCCTCTAGCAATTTTAATTCATATGCAACTTCTCCAATTTTCCTTTGCACCTTGTACAACCCATAGAAACGTGGTTTGAGCTTCTCAACGCCATTTTTATTAATAGATATATGTCTATATGATTGTAGCCTTAAATACACTAAGTGCCTTACCTCAAAAGAGCACTCCACTCTCTTCTTGTCATCATATAATTTCAGTTGGTTTTGAGCTTTGTGAAAATGGTCTTTGAGCTCTTTAAGGATGTATTGGATTTCCTGTATCCATTCTTTGTCCATAGGAGCCCTGCTATCTCCAAACACAATTTCAAAAAAAGTAAGAGGATCATAATTGTAAAAAGCTTTGAAGGGAGACATACTGATGGACATATGGTGAGTGGTGTTGTAGCAATATTCACCCAGATAAAGCCACTTGATCAACGCTTTATGTTGTCGAGCTACACAATTGCAAGGGTAACCTTCCAACCATTTGTTCACTATTTTTGTCTATCCATCTGCTTGTGGATGATAGTTAGTGATATGAGTTAACTTATTGCCCACTAGCCTAAACAAATCCTTCCAAAAGATTCTCATGAATTTGATGTCCACTCACAATTGTCTTGGGTAATCCATGCAACCTGAAAACCTCTTTGAAAAAAAAATCGGCCACTTGAGATGCACTAAAGTCCATGGAGATGACAAAAAAGTGGGAAAACTTAGTCATGCAATCTACTACCACAAATATACAATCTTTCCCATGTGTCTTGGGGAGACCTGTAATGAAATCCATAGATATACTCTCCCACTTATGCTATAAAATGGGAAGAGTTTGTAATAGGCCTGCTAGGTGAGGGTGCTCATCTTTGTTTTGTTGACAAGTGGTACACTCATTGATGTAGGACATGACATCTCCCTTGAGGCCCTTCTAGGGGAACCTTTCCCTTATATGCATGTATTCCTTAAGAAAATCCTGGTGCCCTACTAATGATGAGTCGTGGAATGATTGAAGCACCCTCTTCTTGAATGAGGATTCTGGAATGAGATAGATCCTTCCCCTGTAATAAATTATTTCATATGTAATCCTATACCTGTCATCATATAACCCTCCATCCATCAACTCACATGCAAATTTGTTTTTAGAATATTCCACCAATAGATGAGATTTCCAATCAACCGATATCTCTGACATGGAGTAGGTCTAGGGCCTTCTGGACAAGGCATATGCTACTACATTATTCTTTCCTTTGACATGTTCTATTTCAAAGTTATATGATTGGATCTTGCTTGCCCATTTTTACTTCCTTTCATTGAGGTCCTTCTGCGCAAGGAAGTACTTGAGGTTGTTATGGTCTGTTATAACCACAAATTTCTCTCCAACTAGATATTGCCTCAATTTGGCCAAGGCGTGCATTATGGCTAGCATTTATTTATCATAAATGGTGTACAACAACTTAGGACCCCTCAATTTTTGGCTCTCATAGGAAATAGTATGCCTATTCTGTATGAGAACAACTCCAACACCTTCACCATATGCATCACACTCCAATATGAAAGGTTGAGAAAAATTAGGTAAAGATAATACATGACAAGTACTCATCACCTTATTCATTTTATCAAATGTTGACTGAGCCTCAAAATTCCACGCAAATACCCCCTTCCTGGTCAAATCAGTTAGGGGTGTGCAAGTTGGGAGAATCCCTTGACAAAATTTCCTATAATAGTTGCAGATGCCAAGAAATCCCTTGAGTTATGTAAGTGTTTTGGGTGTGTGCCAATCAATGATGGCATGAATCTTCTCTTGATGAACCTGTACCCCCTTTATTCCAATAATGTGTCCCAAGTAGAGGACCTCTGCCATCCCAATTTTTCATTTTGACTCTTTGGCATATAAAGATATTTCTCCATGATGCTCAAGATCTCATCCACATGTTTGAGGTGCTCCTCCCATGTTTTATTGTAAATCAACAAATCATCAAAGAAGACAATAAAATACTTCCTCAGTTGCTTGTTAAACACATGGGTCATGCAAGACTGAAAAGTGGCTGGTGCATTGATCAGGGCAAAAGGCATGACAAGGAACTCATAATGCCCAAAGTGGCATCTAAAGGTTGTCTTATGTATGTCTTGGTCCATCATCCTAATCTGATGGTATCCAGAGCACAAATCAATTTTCGTAAAGTATACTGCACCATGTAGCTCATCCAACAATTCATCTATCCTGGGAATGGGATACCCATTCTCGATAGTTCTCTTATTCATGGCTTTGTAATCTATGCACATGCACATAGTCCCATCCTTTTTTTTTACCAACACAATTGATGATGCAAATGGGCTTGAACTTGGTATGATATGTCCCATGGATAGCAATTCTTTGATGGCGCTATCTATCTCATCCTTGTGCTTCTTGGGGTATCTGTAAGGTGTAGTGATGATTGGTTTGGCTCCTTCCTCCAATTCTATAATGTGTTCAAACCCTCTATCTGGTGGTTGAATTGGAGGAATTGGTTCAAAC